>JAIUZE010007890.1:0-15145 GCA_022085475.1 Heliosperma pusillum | reverse complement strand
CCCCACAAATCATGACGTACTCATCAACATAACAAAAACATACATCGCAAGTATAAATCAATTATCTCTCATAAGAATTGATAGTATCTTTATGAGTGTTCAACCATCTAGTCTTGTAAACAGCTTATAAAGCCTCGAAATAACAACCACAAGACTTCACTTTAATACATTCATTGATTTAACATTTAACACTATAATCATATGTACTGCAAGAAGTATATGATTAATGTCATCTAGTATAAAAACATACAATATTTTCTAAATAAAACTCTTGTATTTTCAAATAGTTCACACCAAGAAAAACATTTTTATAAACTTATGAATAAGAAATGCTATAAAACTCTATGAAAACATTCAAGTAATATGTAGAACATATATATCTTCACCTACTTCCCCCACATGTTGTCACACCATGTAAAAGTGACAGCAAACAACATAACGTTCACAACAATCCGAAAAATATAGACAAGTCACACGCGTGTTTATATAGATGCATACGAGACATTAACACATATGAATTATTTAGATCTAAAAAAAACTCATTTTGGTGGAAAACAAGAAACTCACTTTATTTGGTCAAACATTTTTAAAGGCGGGAGAAATTGTATCACCACACTTGTACCCACTTAGAGATGTCAAATTAATCTCAAACAAATATTCATATCGCCACAAATTTTTCATTCAAAAGGCCATCATTAACAAAAATATGCACCTCAAATATTAATTATCAAAGCAAATCTCAAAACGATTGAGTAATTAAAAATCATTATCACAATTCATAATTATCTTGCACATATATGTTGTAACAAAAAACAAATAAACTCACATACGATGGTTCCAACAACTCTATTTAGAAGGGAATATGGTTGTTATATACATTTCATTTAAAAACTTATATCAGTAGGGTTAATAAAGATAATACCAATGCTTTATACAATTATGATCATAAACCCATCATATATCTATAAACACCCATCATTAATCTTAGATTATATACAAAGCTAAATATCAAATAATCAAACTAGTTACGATAATGCAACTACTAACGAACACATTCACGTTGTACGAATCAGAATAACATGTTATATCATCTAATTAAGTAGAAGAATACCGTACTCCCTACTACGGAGTATTAGAGATATATGAAACAGATTATCAACAATTTTATTTAGAAACCTTTCCTTTTTTTTAATACGACATACAGTAAAAAAAAAAAAATCTACTCCTTCAGCAAAATAACAATCCTAATCTTTCTAGGAACAACAAAATAAAAATTCACATAATTTCACTAACACTTGATTATGTCAATTATAAAAGATTAATCATTATAATCATAAATATAATAATAATAAATTTCGACTTTAGATTGTTGGAAAATGGGATATTAAAAATCAATTGATTAAGATAAATATTTTTCCAATGACCAAAATGAGTTATAGAAAATAACATAATGGTATATAAGTAAATATAAATATTATAAGTAGATATAAAATAAAAAAAGAAGATAGCTTATCTGGATATATAGAGAGATGGTTGTGGCATGACTATGTCACTGTCCTAAAGTCGAATTTGCCCCGTACCCTACACACAGTTTTGTTGACAATCAACCCCTAGGATTACACAACCATTGTACCTTCGGTATAGACGAAGACACAAATTGAACACAGTCCGGAACGTTGCCAAAGGACCTCCCGAAATTTATAGAGAGAGAGAAGTGGTGAGTTTTTCTTGTGTGATTTGGAGTTGTAAGTGTAGGTTTATATAGTAGTGAATTAACATTGTAAATATCAAATATAGTAAATGATGAACATGGGAGACCACACAATCAACATGGAAACCACATGAGTCAACCATGAAAAATGCATATTCAACTTACAAATATGCTCCAAATAAACGTGAGACAATTTTCAATATTTGCTTCTTTTGAAGCATCAAATCCAACATCTAGCTCCCACTAAACTTCATGTAAAAACATGGCTTTTCGACAATTCGAGAAAACCATTCTCTCTTATGATGAAATGATCATTACAACCTCTTAAGCGCTCTCTTAGGATCACACATTGATCTCATAAGCTTTTTAACAACTGCTTGTTATACATTCAATGAGGTGCAGTAATGATAACTTGGATCTCAAAAATGGTTATATTTCAACTTAAATATGTAGACATCTTTATGTCCATCTATGAAATTCTTTATCTTAAAGTTTAGTTACCCTAGAGAGGTCCAAACCTTTCCAAGTAAATTTGCATAGATTCCAACTTGGATTGTAAGGCTTTTATGCAACAAATTCGAATTGGAACTTAATAACGGCCATTTTATAGATCTTAGTTTTATCACTTTCTAAAAGTAAAATTTTAAACTACTAGGCTCTAACCTTGGACGACTTATATACATTTTCTCTTGTCTCTCTATCCAAAAATTAGTTTGTGGCAAATTTGCTCCCACTCTATCCTTTTGAAAATACACATATTTTCTTGAAGGATAGCACCATGAGCCACAAACAGCTTTGTTCTCTAAGTTTAAATGAGGTAAAATGCTCGTATTAACTTTGAGCGATCTATAGTGGACTTATTTGTTTAGACTTTGTATTCTAGTTTCTCAATAGACTTGTTCTATCTAAGCTAAAATAATCGGATATCTATCCATGTCTTGAACAAATTTAGGTTTCTTATCCCTTCCATAGCTCGTATGGAGTCTTATTGGCGTTAAAAGATCTTATCTTAGGGCTTATTTGAATTGTAAATTGATAGCGCTAAAATACGGTGTCGTTAATTCCACAAATTAGCTAAATCAAATAACAATTTATAAAACCAAATCTAGACTCAAACCAACCTAAATAAAAGGGTAGTAAGGGTAAGAAAAGGATTGAACCCAAGGGAAAGCGGTATTAGCTAAAATAATCTAATCTAGACTCTTGCAAAATATCAATTGGCAAAACTAATTACTCTAATCACAAATTAAGACACTAATTACTAATTAAGACAATAATAAAAACAAAGGCTTAAATTAATTACAAACTATGATATTCACAATGGAAAACATGTAGGGAAAACACATATGGAGAAAGTTTTTCATGAGAAATTGATTATCAAGTCTAAAATTACCAACAACAACTAAATACTCAAAGATTCAAATATGGAGAAGTAACTTAGTGCAATTATCCCAAGTTCCCCACAATTAACAAAGTAAAGACCCCTCCTTTCCTCTCTTCTCTAATTATCTATTACAAGTTTCTAAGAACTAGCCACCATGAATTAAACCATCCATAAATGACCCAATACAACTAAACCCATACTTATTAAAACATAAGCATAAATAAAGATGCAAGCTTTAAGCACAAAACCATAGAAATATGCTAGAATCATGTAATAAAACATTAAACCATGTCCTAAATACACAATAACCCAAAATCCACTCAAAAGATTCCAACTTTTAAACCAAAGTTACAATCTTTCAAAGTTGCTTCAACAAATATCAAGACAAATCAACCAAATTCATCAAGACAAAGCAATTTAATCAAACAAACAATTACTAAGATGGTTAGTCTTAACAACAATTCATTCAACAATGAAATTCAAACATAGGGAAAATGGAATTAAATAGAGAAGGAAGGATTAAAAAGGTCTTACAATGCTAAAAGGGAAGAACTTGTTCAAATTACACTAAGCAAAAGAAGATTAGCTACCCATAGTCTTCATATTACAACCAATTTCTAAGCAAAAACCCATTACAAGAGCCAAAGTTGAAGAACAAAAGTAGAGAAACCTAAGGAAAATATATTGTTGAATGTTGAATGCTTCATGCCCTTCTCTCTCTTCAGATTTCTTCTTTTATACCCTTGGTCCGCAAACCTAGGGGCCTTGAAAGGTGGGCTTCCAAAAGACAAGACGAGAAAATGAAGAAAATCCGTGCTGAGAAAGGACGCAGGCTGCGTCGTGTGACGCAGGCTGCGTCGAGCACTGCCCCTTTTTTCCCTTGTTTTCCTTCTTGACTTTCGTTGACCCAAGGATATTTGACCCCGCCTTGACTTCCATTGACCCATTGGGCTTGGTCTTCATACCTTGGTGATTCATTGCTAGCCCACTCCAATTTCCGGGTTTTCGGGTTTGACTTTCATTGACTTTCGGGATTTGACTCTCAAAATTGACTTAAAGTAATAAATACTAACATTATTACAAAAACTAAAATTAACATAAAACAAAGCTAATGACCCGTAAAAAATAGAAGGAAAGACTCTAAAAATTACTACTAGACACGACAATATTTGACGTTGTCAAACACCCCCACACTTGGACTTTTACTCGTCCCGAGTAAAACTCGAGATTAGCACAAATGACACGAGCCCAACAAAGTGTGTGTGGAGGTATTGACCTCTCTTCCCTTACTACACCCTTCTTATACTCCCTCTTAAACAATCCACCCATGACAAAAACAAAATAAAAAGACTCAATTCTTGTGACACTCTTCTCTCACTCCCCCTCCTTATATCATCCCTTAAGACTAAAGACACGACATGCCACCTACTCCGACTCAAATCAACTCCTCCCTCCTTATAGCTCCAAATAAAGTAGTATGACCATCTTTGCCTTATCCCAAGGCATAGCGAGATGGTCTTTCTCAACAACCTCCATACAAAAACCACTCCTTATACCACCCCCTTATTACTCCACTAATGCAAATCATGGGTACTTGGTTGGCCCCAAACTTCACAATTTGCACAACCAAGCGACCACCAACATAAATCCACCAATTTGAAACAAAGTTTTGTGACTCAAAAATAAAAATAAATGGGGTCCTAAGCTAGCCTCCTTCCAATTTCCTCCTTATAACTCCCTTCTTATTCCTCCAAAATCCTCATCATAGGAAGAATTATGCTCAAATTTTTTTTTTTCATTTTTTCATTTTTTCTTGAAAATCCCTCATTTTGCCTAAGGTGCCCTTTCGGGTTTTCACCTTAGCTTTTCCTTTCCTCTCATTGGTGGCTCGCAACTCGATTCTTCATTTTGCCCGGAATGCCCTTTCGGGTTTTCATTCCGTCCTCGGCCACCTTCCCAATCTTGCCTAGGTGCCCACCCTTGTGGGTTTTCACCTAGCCGGGATTTTCAAATTTTTTTTTTCTTTTTTTTTTCTTTTTTTTTCTTTTTCTTTTTCTTCAAAATAAAGACATAAAAATTTTTTTTTTTTTTTTACAATGCATCAAAAACAAACTAACTATGTACAATCTTCTCCCCCACACTTAGAATACACAATGTCCTCATTGTAGGAGAGAAGAAAAAATGTTACCTCATCAATTATCGAAATGAGAAGAACCCGAGGCACCTCCTCGGTTTCTCCTCCTTTCCCTTGCTTCTCTAATCCTTCTTCTTCGCTCCATGCCTTCATCAAGGACTTCTTGAGTGTATGGAGTTGGGTAGTCCGGGTTTTGTTGCATGGACATCCCAAAGAGAGAGCTAGCTAAGCCATAGACGTCCTCTTGTGCCACCGCATCCTTATAGGAGTCTTGAAGATAGGTGTGGTGGCGCTCATTTTGAACGTTAAAGTGGCTCGTAGCTTGCTCCCTCCAAGTATTTTGGGTGGCCCACATTTCATTTTGTTCCCGCCATCTTTTATCTTGTTGCTCTCTCCATAGGCGGGCTTCCTCTTGCCCGTCTAGCATCCTCCTCCATTCCTCACTTTGAGCCCTCTCGGCCTCCGCTCTCAATCTCTCCCTCTCCTCCACAACATTATGCCAATCATCCAAAGTCTCAAGCCTACCTCCTTGTAGTTGTTGCCAAGTGTTTGAGGCATCCAACCTCCCACTAATGTGCGTCAAGACGTCATTGGTGCTAGCAAAATAGTTAGCCATTTGTTGTTGCCATGGCTCCACGGGTGTGCTAGAACGACCCTCCGCATCAAACATGGGGGTGTCGGTATCATGGTGGCTTTGGAATGGTGATTGGAAATGGAATGGTGGTTGTTGTTGTTGTTGTTGTTGTTGTTGTTGTTGTTGTTGTTGTTGTTGTTGTTGTTGTTCAAAATTTGTGGTTTGGGAAGGTCCTTGCTCAATTGCAAGGATCTCGATCTCCTCTCTCAAATGCTCACTTCCCTCACCACCCTCTCTCCTTCCCCTCCTTCTTTGCCTCAAAGGAACTTCCTCTACCTCCTCCTCCTCCGCACTACTTACCCCCAAACTTTCCTCCCTAGGACAAATAAAATCCCATGCCGCGGGTCCTCTAGGTAAAGGGTTGTTTTGAGGTCTAGGCAACTTCATGTAACTTAGCCCGTCACTTCCCAACCTAAACCCTTTCAAGGGTTGCTCTTTGCTAGTCTTAAACATATGAACTTCTTCTAGCCCAAGACGGTTGTACCTCGTCAACCCCCTACAAATGTTCACCGCTTGATCATTACCAATGCCTCCCTCATAATGCCTTACCAAGAAAGAAATCACCCCCCCACAATGGATGCTTGCCCTTGCCGATTTTTGCCTATGCTTGATGCAAGCCCTCAAAAACAAATCGGCCCAATCCGGGATCCCTACCCCCTCCGGAAGCATAATCCACAAACATAGCCGGATATTCTCCGGTACTTTGGTGGGTTCTCCCGCGGAGTTGAAAATGGTGGTGAGGAATCTTGTGATTAGGCGGAGTACGGGGTGGGTGATGGCTGACAGTTTGGCATCCTTAGACGGGCCGTGGTCATCGGCAATGTTACCCCACATCAAATGCATTTTGCCCCTTGGGCACCTAATGTCTACGGGTTGCTTGGTGATTTTGAGGATTTGACGGATTTCGGAAGTTGAGGCATTATGCCAAGTTTGGTTCAATCGGAATCGGTAGGCTTTCTCCTCACCTTCGGGCACATCCAACTCCGACAAGGTTGCTAGAAACTCGTATGCGAAACTCCTATAGGTGTAATCCCAGGAGTTTGGCGCGAGATAAGCCTCTAGCCCTACTTTAGCTAGCATGTCCCTTGTCAAGTTGAACATGCCTAAGGCATGGAGGGTGGTTGGGCAAAAGAATTTAGTGGCTACAAGAGGGTGAGTGGATATTTGATCCCAAATTTTCTTATATTGAGCTTGCAACCTCTCATAGCCCATGAACACCGCCTCTACCTCGGTGTCGGGCTCACTCACCGCAGCCCTCTTATTTTTCCCCTTGCCAAACAACTTGGAGATCTTTGGTGCCATTTCTGCAAAAATTAGCAAACAACACACTACAACAATAACAAGCAATCACTCGAAAGATGTTTTTCACTCAAGCAATTCAACAAACACTTGGTGTGCAAAAATTTCTACACCTCAAAAAGCTAGTGTTTGTTGAATTTCTTTACCTCACTCAGAAAACTTTGTCCAATCCTAACTACACAATCAAGCAAGGGAAAGGGGAAACTCAACCTAGGACTAATTCTAGCCTAATTCGAGCAAAAACTTGAAGAGTAATGAAAAAGTCGAGTATGAAGTTATACCTTTGCTTTCCCACAAGATTCAAGCTCCTTGATGATTAGAATAGGTAGGAATTCGACAAATAACCTTAAAAACCCAACAAAAGTTCCTAAAAAACGAATTTGAGGAAAAACAAAAGCTAGGTTTTCAACCGGATTTTCGGAGATTGAGGGTGAGTGAGATTGATTTTGGGGCTATTGAATGTAGAATAATGATTAGGAAGAAGAAATGGATTGATTTTGATGAAAGTTTTGGAAGATTTGAGTGAGAAAGGGATTTTTGAGGGATTGGGGTGGTTTTGGGTGTGTTTGTCGTGAAAAAGAATGAAGAAGAAGATGTTTTTGTTTTATGAAGAACACGGGCAAAAGAATAGAACAAATGCTGAAATCTGCTGACGACGCAGGCTGCGTCATACGACGCAGGCTGCGTCGAGCACTGCCGAGTCTTCCTAGCTTATGCACTTAGCAAAATTTTTGCTAAGTGCTCCAAACACCCCCACACTTGCAATTTCACTCCAATGGCCCATAATAACCTCCAATATCCAAATTCCATCGATTCCCGAACTTTTTATCCGTGGCACGCATCCCGAGGCGGCCAAAAACTCGCAAAACTTCACAAAATCGTTAGTAACTTCAAAAAAATTTTGTTTGATGCAATGTCTAACTAACTTAAAACAACTTAAATGTTAAGATTTAACAAAGAAACTTCAAAGAAATATTCACAAGGATAGAGTATGTACATGGTTTGCCGTTTATTTAGAGTCGATGGCTCGACTTAGCTATTTCAAGCTTTTCAACTTTGATAAATGGGGTCTTCAAGCAAGACCTCTTCTTCCCCCTCCCGGGCACATCCTTGGAAATAGTGTTTGAGACGGTGGCCATTCACTTTGAGGAGCTTTCCATCCCCGGGCCCCTCCACTTCCATAGCTCCATGGGTAAACACTTTCTTGACGGTGTAAGGTCCAAACCATCTTGACCTCAACTTGCCCGGAAAGAGCTTAAACCGGTTTTGGAACACAAGAACTTTATCACCCTCCTTGAAAACTCGACGGTTTATCATCCCATCATGACATCTTCTTGTTTTCTCTTTGTAGATGGAAGAGTTCTCATAAGCATCTTGGCGAATTTCTTCAAGTTCTTGTAATTGAAGCTTTCGGTGCATACCGCTCTCATCTTGGTTTTGGTTGAAAGATTTGATAGCCCAATGGGCTTTGTGCTCAACCTCCACGGGGAGGTGGCAAGCCTTGCCATAGATGAGACGGAATGGGGACATGCCAATGGGGGTTTTGAAAGCGGTCCTATATGCCCACAATGCATCAACTAGCCTCTTACTCCAATCCTTTCTATCCGGATTAACCGTCTTTTCAAGTATTCCTTTAATTTCACGGTTTGAGAGTTCGGCTTGCCCGTTTGTTTGTGGGTGGTAGGCCGTGGAAATTTTATGATTCACCCCATACTTCTTGAGAAGGCCTCCAATCACCTTGTTGCAAAAATGGGTCCCCCTATCACTAATGATAGCCCTTGGAAAGCCAAACCGAGAGAATATGTTCTCTTGAATGAAAGTGGCTACTACCTTGGCATCATCGGTGCGGGTAGGAATTGCTTCAACCCATTTTGATACATAGTCCACCGCCAAGAGGATGTACAAATAACCACCGGAATTTGGAAAAGGGCCCATAAAATCAATTCCCCACACATCAAAGATCTCACAATATAGAAGAGGTTGTTGTGGCATCTCATTCCTCTTTGTCAAATTCCCCACCCTTTGACATCGGTCACAAGTTTTTACAAATTTGTGGGAATCTTTGAAAAGGCTCGGCCAAAAGAAACCGCATTCAAGCACTTTTCTAGCGGTTCTTTGTGGCCCAAAATGCCCTCCACAAGCATAGTCATGACAATGATGTAAGATGGAAGGGATCTCACTCTCGGGCACACATCTCCTCACAAGTTGATCTTGACAAAACTTCCACAAGTAAGGATCATCCCATGTATAGTACTAGGCATCGGATTTGACTTTGCTCTTTTGATGAGAAGAGAAATGGCTTGGAAGCCGCTTTGTCACCAAATAGTTGACCATGGTAGCATACCATGGCTCTTCCACTTGTATATCATAAAGTGATTCATGAGGGAGACCTCCTTCAACCTCCTCAAGAGGGCATGATGGTCTTCCTTCATGGTTTAGCCGGCTCAAATGATCCGCCACCACAT
Source organism: Heliosperma pusillum (assembly GCA_022085475.1). NCBI lineage: Eukaryota > Viridiplantae > Streptophyta > Magnoliopsida > Caryophyllales > Caryophyllaceae > Heliosperma > Heliosperma pusillum. The sequence goes on along the minus strand of JAIUZE010007890.1, from coordinate 5,518 downwards.
TCTTCACTCCTTTCTTGTCTTTTATTTCCACATCAAATTCACTTAGGAGAATAATCCATCTCAACAACCTTGTTTTTGCATCCTTCTTTGCCACAAGGTATCTAATGGCGGCATGATCGGTGTAGATGATCACCTTTGTGCCCAAGAGATAAGATCGGAATTTTTCTAGAGCATAAATCACACCAAGGAATTCCTTCTATGTTGTGGAATAGTTCTTTTGAGCATCATTCAAGAGGGTAGAAGCATATTGGATCACATGGGGTCCCTTGTCACTCTTTTGACCCAAAACCACTCCCAATGCATAGTCACTTGCATCGGTCATGATTTCAAATGGAAGATCCCATCGTGGTGCTTGAATAATTGGTGCAGTGACCAATCTCTCCTTCAAGTCATTGAATGCTTTCCTACATTTGTCATCAAAAACAAATTCCGCTTCTTTGTGCAAAAGCTTGCATAAAGGGTTAGCAATCTTGGAAAAATCCTTAATAAATCTCTGGTAGAAACCGGCATGTCCGAGAAAAGACCTAATGTCTTGGGTGTTAGAGAGATAAGGTAAAGTTTTTATGATGTCAACCTTAGCCTTATCCACCTCAACCCCCCTTTCCGACACTACATGTCCTAAAACGATGCCACTAGTCACCATGAAATGACATTTTTCGGAGTTTAAAATGAGATGAGACTCTTGGCATCGCTCTAAGACAAGAGCAAGGTGTTTTAAACATGCATCATAGGAGTCCCCATGGACGGTGAAATCATCCATGAATACTTCTATGATCCTTTCTACATAGTCGGAGAAAATACTCAACATGCACCGTTGAAAAGTCCCCGGCGCATTACACAAACCAAAGGGCATACGACGATAAGCAAATGTACCAAATGGGCAAGTGAATGTGGTCTTGACTTGGTCCTCGGGTGCAATTGGGATTTGAAAATACCCCGAGTAACCGTCAAGGAAACAATAGAAAGCTTTCCCCGCTAATCTTTCTAACATTTGATCAATAAATGGTAGCGGGAAATGGTCTTTCAATGTTACCGCATTCAAGCGGCGGTAGTCAATACACACTCTCAAACCGGTTTGGGGTCGGGTGGAGACCAAGTCTCCTTGTGCATTCTTGACTACCGTCACTCCTCCCTTTTTGGGTACGACTTGAGTTGGGCTAACCCAACGAGAGTCGGAAATAGGGAAAATGATACCCATTTGCAATAGCTTAATTACCTCTTCTTGCACTACCTCTGCCATGGGTGGATTGAATCTCCTTTGGGGTTGTCGGACCGGTTTGGCATCCACTTCAAGCCGTATCTTGTGCATGCAAGTCACCGGGCTTATCCCTTTTAGGTCCGCTATGCTCCACCCAAATGTTTCCTTATGCTTCTCAAGTAGTGATACCAATTTGCCTTCTTGGTCCTCGGTGAGTGTGCTTGAAATGATAAGTGGTAGGGTGTTCTTGTCACCTAGAAAGATGTACTTCAAATGGCTGGGGAGGGTCTTCAACTCGACCTTAGGAGGTTGGATAATGGAAGGGAGGGGCTTGTGGAGTGGAATACTCAAAGCAAACAACTCGGATAGGTTTGCCAGTGCAGGACGCAGGCTGCGTCCAGTGACACAGGCTGCGTCGTCCGACGCAGGCTGCGTCGTGTGACGCAGGCTGCGTCGTGTGACGCAGGCTGCGTCGAGCACTGCCTTGCCCTGTTTTCAGCATCTCTATGACGTTGAGCTCCTCATATGTTTCTATTGGCTCTTCCCTTTCCAAGTCTCCAAGACATTCCTGCACATCAAAGTCCAACAACAAACGCAAACCTTCCTCTTCCATGGGGTTAGTTAAAGCTACCTCGAGTGGGTCTCTATCACAAAGTTTATACATTTGATTCACTAATGGCTCAAAGATATCCAAGAAGAAACAAGATTGATGGTCACTCGGGTGCCTCAGGGAGTCATATATATTGTAAGTTAACCTTTTTCCTTCAAATTCCATAGTCAAGCACCCGTTTGAAACATCGATCTTGGTATTTGAAGTTTTCATAAACGCCCTACCAAGAAGGAGAGGGGTGGCACTAGAGCTAGATTCCATATCTAAGACGTAGAAATCCGCCGGAAAGACAAGATTATCGACTTCCACTAGTACATCCTCTACCATGCCCTTGGGGTAAACACTAGACCTATCGGCATGTTGAATGACTACCCCGGTCTTAGACAAAGGTCCTAAACCTAGGGTCTCATAGATAGATAGAGGCATGACATTTATAGAAGCCCCAAGGTCTAGCATGGCACGTTTAAAACTTTTCCCCCCAATAGTGCAAGGAATAGTGAACATGCCCGGGTCTCCACATTTCTTGGGTAAATTTTGTTTGAAAATGGCCGACACATGTTCACTCACCCTAACCTTATGGGTTCCCTTCTTAGGATTTCTCCTAGGTGTACAAAGTTATTTCAAGAACTTTGCATACCTAGGGACACTATTCAACAAGTTAAGAAGCGGGATGTTTACCTCACATTTTCGGAAAGTCTCATATAAGTCATTCTCCTTGGCATACTTCCTTGTGCTTATCAAAGCACTAGGAAACGGGACTTCCGGTATGTACTCCTCCACTTCATCATCTTCAATAGTGTCTTTTCCCTTCATTGAAATGTCTCCCTTGGGGTCCTTGCTTGTGGATGCCCCTTTCTCATTCTTCGATATCTCTTCTTGACCAACCACCAATTCTCCTTGGTCTTCAATCTCAAGGGTTTCCATCTCAATATTCTTCATCTTTTCCTTTCCTTTGCCAAGGGGGAATACTTCCAACTCTTTGCCTCCCCTCAATGTCATGGCACTAGCATTTTCCCTTGGTGGGGGAATGGTTTGAGATGGGAATCTTGTGGCGCTTGAGGCTTGGGATTTTGACAAATTTGAGGCCATTTGGGATAGTTGGGTTTCCAAGTTGTTCACCCTAAGGTTGTTAGCCTCCCTATCCTTCCTTGCTTCCTCTCGATCCCTCCTTGCCTCCTCCCTATCCTTCTCTTGATTGGCAAGAAGTGTTTGCAAGATGTCACTCAAGTTCCCTTGAGAAGAAGAATTCCCTTGATTTGGATTTTGGTTGGGTTGTCTTTGGGATTGAGAATTATTTGGAAAATTTGAGTTGTTGGGTCTTGGGTTGTTGAAATTTCTTTGGGGATTTTGGTTGAAATTAGAGTTTCGGTTTTGGGTTGGATTTTGGGCTCTCAAGTGATTGAATTGGCCATTTTCAAAACTCTTTGATTTGTCTCCTCCCCACCCCAAAAGATCACGATTTCCCACTTGGTTATACATTCCTCCACCACTTGGGTTTCTAGCATTGTAATTCCCATACCCCATGGCATTGACACTCTCCATGGTGGCTCCCTGCTCAATCATGATGTAACATGTATTTGTAGCATGTTCACCTCCACAATAAGAACATTCAAGTGATTCGGGGTGTTGAGAAAATGAATTACCTTTGTTAACAACCAAGTTGGATACCAAGCTTTTAAGTTCACCCATCTCTTGCATGAGTTTGTGATTTTGAGAGGCATGAGAATCTTCCATGGAAGAAACATTTCTAGAGCTTCCTCCCCTTTCATTCTTCCTCCCGTAGCTTCTTGTGTTCATAGCCAACTTCTAAATAATGTTGTTGGCCTCGGCCACATTAAGTGTATCAATACCACCTCCGGTGGCGGCTATAATCATCCGTTGGTCGTTTTGGCATAATCCTTCATTGAAGGCCGTCAATAGATCATCCCCCGACATTCGATGATAAGGGCACCTTGCCACGAGGCTTTTGAATCGCTCCCAATAGTCATAGAGAGTTTCCCCCATGTCTTGCTCAATGGTAGTGATGAGCTTCTTTGAGTGGTTGTGCCTAGAATCCGGGTAGTATTTCTCAAGAAATTTCTTCTTCAAACCCACCCAAGTAGTGACGGAATGGGCCGGAAGACAAAATAACCATTCCTTAGCGGCATCTTGTAGAGAGAAGGGAAATGCCCTAAGTTTAAATTGGTCTTCGGTCACTCCTTGAGGGATGGCCCCTTGGCATATCATGTGAAATTCGGCCAAGTGCCTATTGGGATCATTCCCCACCATTCCATGAAATCTTGGCAAATTATGAACAAAGAACCCCTTTAGCTCGAAATTGACATCCCCCATGGGAGGGTATGCGATACACAACGGTTGCTCTTCATAGTTTCTTGCCCGGATTTCACCCATAGTTCTATTATCTTCCATTTCGGGTGGGTAGATGATGTTCAAAGGTGGTGGTCTCCTAGGAGGTGACTCAAACACTTGTTCTTGTGGTTCTTGTGGTTCTTGAAAAATATTGTTCCCAAACTCTTCTTCACTAGGCTCCCTCCCAAAGGGTCTCCTATAGAGGGGGTTCGAAAACAACCAATTGGAAATGCTACTTGAGGACGGGTCAATGTCTTGGTCATTAAATCCTTCTTGTGACCTAGGCATAAACTTTTAAAAACAACTCCACAACACAATTAGTAACTTCAAACCCAAGTAACCTTCAAACAATACAAAAAGAAATATTTGAAAAACAATCTAAACAAAATATGACACTAACAAGAGTTCAATTTGAATATTTAGCTATATTGCCTTCCCCGGCAACGGCGCCAAATTTGATAGGCTAAAATACGGTGTCGTTAATTCCACAAATTAGCTAAATCAAATAACAATTTATAAAACCAAATCTAGACTCAAACCAACCTAAATAAAAGGGTAGTAAGGGTAAGAAAAGGATCGAACCCAAGGGAAAGCGGTATTAGCTAAAATAAACTAATCTAGACTCTTGCAAAATATCAATTGGCAAAACTAATTACTCTAATCACAAATTAAGACACTAATTACTAATTAAGACACTAATCAAAACAAAGGCTTAAATTAATTACAAACTATGATATTCACAATGGAAAACATGTAGGGAAAACACATATGAAGAAAGTTTTTCATGAGAAATTGATTATCAAGTCTAAAATTACCAACAACAACTAAATACTCAAAGATTCAAATATGGAGAAGTAACTTAGTGCAATTATCCCAAGTTCCCCCACAATTAACATAGTAAAGACCCTTCTTTCCTTCCTTTTTCTAATTATCTATTACAAACTTCTAAAAACTAGCCACCAATGAATTAACCCATCCATAAATGACTCAATACAACTAAACCCATACTTATTAAAACATAAGCATAAATAAAGATGCAAGCTTTAAGCACAAAACCATAGAAATATGCTAGAATCATGTAATAAAACATTAAACCATGTCCTAAATACACAATAACCCAAATGCCACTCAAAAGATTCCAACTTTTAAACCAAAGTTACAATCTTTCAAAGTTGCTTCAACAAATACCAAGACAAATCAACCAAATTCATCAAGACAAAGCAATTTAATCAAACAAACAATTAATAAGATGGTTAGTCTTAACAACAATTCTTTTAACAATGAAATTCAAACAAAGGAAAATGGAATTAAATAGATAAGGAAGGATTAAAAAGGTCTTACAATGCTAAAAGGGAAGAACT
>JAIUZE010007888.1:0-24420 GCA_022085475.1 Heliosperma pusillum | reverse complement strand
CTTCAGATGCTGCAAATGTTCTCCCCTAGTTGAACTGTAAATAAGAATGTCATCAAAGTAAACCACCACACACTTGCCTAAGTAGGGCCTTAGGACTTCTGTCATCAACCTCATGAAGGTACTAGGGGCATTAGACAACCCAAAAGGCATCACCAACCATTCATAGAGCCCATGTTTAGTTTTGAAAGTTGTCTTCCATTCATTCCCTGCTCTTATCCTCACTTGGTGGTAGCCCTGCCTTAGATCAATCTTAGTGAATACTTGAGCCCCACTTAACTCATCCAGAATATCATTAAGTCTAGGTATGGGGAACCTATACTTGATGGTAATGTTGTTGATGGCCCTACTGTCAATGCACATACGCCAAGTCCCATCCTTCTTTGGCACAAGCAAGGCTGGTACAGCACAAGGGCTGAGGGATTCCCTGACATAGCCCTTGTTGAGCAGCTCCCCTACTTGAAGTTGGAGCTCTTGTGTAGCCTTAGGATCACTCCTGTAAGCTGGCTTGTTGGGTAGGATAGCTCCAGGCACTAGGTCAATGTGGTGTTCTATTCCCCTAAGTGGTGGCAATCCACTAGGGAGCTCAGTAGGAAAGACATCACCATAATTTTCTACGATAGACTTGACCTCTTCAGGGATATCAATCATGCTCATCCCAGTCTCTTTGGCAAGTAATATGTACACAGGTTGTAACTCACTTAGCTCTTGTACTAGTTCTGATTCACTTATCAGCATTACTTCCTTGGAAGCCTCACTCATGGGGTTTGGGTTGATCTTTAAGCTCAGGTGGTAAAGGTGTCATGGGTGTGATTTTCCTTCTTCCCATACTTAAAAAGTGTAGGTGTGTCCCTCCCATGTGGGTGTATTGGCATTCCTAATCCAACTAACCATGAGCCTCCCAAGCAAGAGGTGACAGGCATCCATAGGCAGAACATCACAAAGACTTTCATCCACATACCCTTTACCAATTGAGAAAGGTACAACACATTGCTTATCCACCTTGATCTCAGCCCCTTTGTTTAACCATCTGAGTTTGTAAGGTAAGGGGTGGTCCTTGGTGGGTAGAGCTAGTTTGTCTATCAATGTTTTGGAGGCCACATTAGTGCAGCTTCCACCATCATTAATGAGGTTACACACTCTACCCTTGATAGTACATCTAGTCCTAAAGATCTGGTGTCTCTGGTCCTCTTCCAAAGGCTGGGGTTGAGTATGCATTACCCTCCATGTTACCAAACTTAACCCAGCATCAGGCTCTATCAACTCCTCACTAGCCTCTACCTCAGGCTCTTCCATGTCATCATCACAGACCAACACCTCATCCTCTCCCCAATGAATTACTTCTAGGGTGCTCAGAGCTCTCTTAGATGGACATTCTCTAGCAAAATGTCCATATCCTTGGCATTGAAAACATTTTTAGAGGGGGGTGGTTTTTCTTTGGCCTGCATCAGCAGCCTTGCCTTTATCAGGGTTGAAAGGGGTCTTAATAGGAACAACAGGTTCTCCTATCTTGACTCCTACAAAAGGTTTGAAGGTGGGGGTTCTAGCAGGTGTCTTAGAAGCACTGGCCTTTCCCTTCCCCAACTTTTCTACCCTCAAAGACAAGTTGACAGCTTTCTCAAAGGAGTATATATTTTGTAGCTTGACTTTACTAGCTATCCTCTCATCCAAACCTTCTAAGAACCTTGCTATATTTTGCTCAGATTTCTCAACAACCTCACATTGCAATGTGAGTTGTTCAAAGTCCCTTAGATAAGACTCTACAGGTCTTTGGTCTTGTTTCAGGTGAGTGAGCTTAATGAACATGTCCTGAGTGTAGTCCTTAGAGACAAACTTAGCCCTCATTTTCTTTTTCAGTTTGAGCCATGACTTAACAGGTTCTTTCCCTTCTCTAACTCTCAAGGTTTTCATGTTTTCATACCACAGTGAGGCATAACCTTTTAGTTTCATGATAGCAACCTTAAAAGCCTTTCTATGAGTGTATCCTTTAAACTCAAAGACTCTTTCTAAAGACCTTAGGCAATCTAGGAAATCATCAAGGTTCATGCTACCTAGAAAGTCAGGGATTTCTACCTTTTTGTCTTTGTCTTGGTGTCTGAGAAGACTTTGATCTGAGCCATCTCAGTCTGACATTTCAAATTGATCTACAGGTTGCGTCCTCCTTCCTCCATGTGGGAAAGGTGCTCCTCTTCCTCGACCTCTGCCTCTCCTTGTATCATTGTTTTGTTGGCCCTCAAGGAGTTCATTGACAGATCTGGAGACCTCCATTATAGTTCTAGCAAGACCTTGAACTGTGTTTTCAAGACCTCTGATTCTCTCTTCACTCATGGTTGATTTTTGTATTTTTAATGTAGTTAGGTAAATGAACTCACAAACCAAAGCTCTGATAACCAATTTGCAATGAAACTATTCAGAAACAAGCTAAAAACAATGACAATTTGAACTAAGGTCACACACTTGAAGTTTGCTCTGTTTTTGTTTGGACTTAATGCTGAAAGAAGGAGATAGAACCTTAACCAAAGCACAAAGCCAATGGTTGAGGGTTGAACCTTGATCCCAGTGTTGGAGTAGGTGTCCTCCACAATAGTGCGCCACATAATAAATCTTATTATGGAATATAATTGGGATAATTATTGACTATATATATATGATTAGTCAGTTGATTAACTGTAAATCAATAACGGTTTGCTAACTAGAGTTTGAACGTATTGTCGTTTGACCGGCGGTGATCAACTGCTCCCTTTCCGGTCACAGGCCTAAAGGAAAGGAAAATCCAAATAGTAATCTCATTATTTGTAATACGATACAGTTAATTAGTACATGACATATATTCGATATGTCCGAGATAATTGTTAGAATTGAGTTAAGAACTCAAATTCGATTAAACGTATTTTCAGTTATGCGATAATGACTAATAATTTATATCTGATTTAAATACATAATAAGATTTAACTTAGGAATTATCGTAAATTTACTAATTAGTTTAGGTTTGAGATAGCAGGTATTAGTTTTAAATTATATTTACAAGGAGTTGTAAAATAAATTAACTAGCTTGTGGGACCCATTTGTTTATTGATATAATGGTAAAATATTACTTAAAATGTTAAGTACAGATATTATTATTTAATTGAGTCCCATATAATTGTTATATGATCAATTACCACTAAATATACAAAGAACTTAACCATATGATCAATAAGTATTTGTTAGACAAATATTAAAAATCAACATGGATCCAACTAGGCCTAAATGGCCGGTTATGTTGTAGTTCAAAGGTGATGATTTTTGTTCTTGTTTTTACTCTTTAGTTACTTATTGAAAGTGACATAACAAGTAGTAAACAATCATCATCTTTTCTACAACACTCCACTCTAATGCATGTGATAAAATTAAGCAAAATAAGAGTCCTTTATGGACTAAGTGGTCCGGCCAAATGGCTTTAAAAATGAGCAATTGTGTTCATTATTTGACTACTTCATTTTGTGCAATTGTTATACTTCTTTCTAAAATTCTTCCTCTCACTAAAAACTCTCAAATACTAATATTTACTAAGTATTACTAGTGTAGTAATATAGTCATAATATTAGTAGAATAATATCTATCTTATTATCTAGTTAATAATAAGGGTACATTATTTGGGTTAATCTTGGTGCAACTTAGAGGAGATCTTGTACTTTGGAGATTGTTTGTGTTCATCCATATTTGTAGCCCAAGAACAACAAGAAAGAGTTCTTGTTGTGCCCATATATTTTCCATATCAATGTGAGGAAATTTCTTCTTTTATATAAATGTCTTTATATTTGCATGCATGTTACATAGATCATTAAATACTAAATTAACAACTAATTTAGCAACTAATTAGAAGAGTCTAATTAAGGTCTATGGACTTTCACCCAGCACACAGCTAAGGGTCTAAGCTCACTTCCAAGCACAAAGCAAAGGAAGTTTTCTCAAGCACACAGCCAAGAGAAATTAACAGAAACAACGTTTCAGTTTTTGTGTTTACTTCAAATCTACCTTTCATTCATTAGGAATAAGCCTTATATAGGCAATGAGATTACATCTTACTCGTTCAATACATCCTAGGGCCACAATTGGCTTGCAAAAAAAACAGAAATAATAGCTACATTGTTCAGAACTAAAGCAATAAAGTAGAAAAGCAGTTCTAATGAGACAATCTGACTTAATTGGGTTGTTTAGGTTGATCTGGTGAAGGAGTGGACTTTCAAGCTTGATTCTTGAGCTCAACTGAAGTGGGATGAATGCCAAAGGTCTTGCTAAAAGGTCCTCGAGCTGGTTTGATCAAAATAGGAAAGTTTGATAGTGACATTTGAACTACTGCAAAAAGGACTGAATTCTGGACAGTTTGAGTTTGTCCCTAAGCTAACTTTTTGTGTATGCATTTCGTGGAGAAGAAATCCTGGACAAAGTTGTAGAGGACCTTCCCTAGGACTAAGATTGATGGTTGGTTAGGCTTGTTTGGCTGTGTGAGGCCTCCATGGACCCTGTTTAGAAAGACTGTGACTGACTGCTTGTGGCTGAAGGTTGTTATTGTTGTGTTGGGTTTGTTTTGCTGTTGGCTGTGTGTTGTTGTGGCTAATTCTTGGGAAGTGGATGGCTAGGCTTTGTTCTGGCTGGTGTGGTGTTGTCTTTGCTGGCTTGAGGTGGTGGTTACTTGGACTAAATAAAACATTGTCATAACTAGTCATGGTGTTGGCTGTATTGTTGTTGTTGCCTTGAATGATGTTGTTGTCTTGATGTTGAGTTTGTGTATTGTCTTGATCATGTACTCCTGTTGCATCTTCTAGTTTGGAGATTATTCTTGTTCATCCATATTAATAGCTCATGAACAACAAGAAGGAGTTCTTGTTGTGCCCTTTTTATTTTCATATCAATGTGAGTAAATTTCTTCTTTTATATATATTTCTTTATATTTGCATGCATGTTACATAGATCATTAAATACTAAATTAACAAGTAATTTAGTCAGGCTGGTTATAAACTCGTTACTTGTGAGCCCATGTCTTATGTGCCTTTTCTCCGACTTCTATTTTTCTTCATTTGGTTCTTTTTCAAGACCCGTGCCTCAGTAGGTTTGAAAACCTTAACATCATCTCAGCAAAGTCCCATCTTTCCGGATATAAAATCCGTGGGCCCATATTTTATAATCAAGATATTTGTTCGCCACAACCAAGCAAATTCTCGGAGTGATTCAATCCTGACAGAATCTTCTATATATCAAGTTTCCACACGTGTTTTTCCAACGAGAGTTCACCTTAAGACAGAGACAAGCCTACTCTCACGTATGATATTATCCCCAGCAGTTGGTGAGCCTCATTACGCGCTTTAGACCCAACGGCTGGCGAGCCTCATTACGTATGCCTTTCAAACGGCTGGCGAACCTCACATAGCAACCTTAATCCAAGTAAGAAGATGCTCAGGTAAGACTCCTTCTTATGACTGGCGAGCTTTCGTACGTAGTCTAACGGACTTTAAACAAACTTCCCCGACAGACAACAGACTTTGAAATGTTCCTAACAACAGGTCCTTGGTTCATACCCCTTGAACCGCCTCGCATCGCCATAGTTATCAGGTTGTAATCTTCGATTAACCTTATGGCTATACTTTAACTTTTGCCTTGTCCAAGCCTCAGTAAAAACCGGGGCTCTATAGATACCTCAAATCTACACCTTCCGCCAATTAACTACCCAGTGATGATTGGGCCGCATGTTTGGTATGTGAAACGATTTATGACAGTTCATAAGTTTGTGAGCAAGTGATAGCTGAAATACTTGTGTCTACCCCTTGGTCGTCATCTACGTGCCGATATGGTTGTTTTGACAGTCATTAGCGTCATTTTGGAGTCTAGGTTAAAAACCGCTTCATTTTCTATGAAACATCTTTTAAAACCGAGCCTGAACGCTCGAGAATATTCCTGATATTTTAATATTACAATACCTATCTTTCTTGGAAAAATATATCCGTATTTTATTTAGAAAAGAATTCGAAATCTACCGCAATTCAATAAAATAAACGCGAAAATCTTTGTTTCAAAGTAGGAAACTGCTCGGGAAATGACGCAGCGGGCGCTGCGCCTCTTCCAAGGGTGGCAGTTCCTGCTGCAGCTCTTCCCCTGCTCGTTTTTCCTTTTTCTGGAATATTTTCTAGATTTCTTTCTGTGTTCGAGTTATTTCAAAACTCTTCGGATTTCTCCTTATATAAGGGGAGGTTCGTGCACACTTTCAAGGCACGCGAGTGTTCCGCCCCTTCTTTCTCTCTCTTTACATTCTAGACCTTTCTCTAAGCATTTTTACATCTACGTGCTTGATCAATCGACCACGTAAGCTCGGATCCTTCCGGGTACCCGTCACGTTTTGCATAGACCTACCAATTTGACCAAGTACACTTAATCAATTTAACTAATCAATTTTCGATCCTCTTACGAGGGCACTTTCTTCGCATTCGAGTCGAGCTATCGCTAAAACGCAAATTAGTTAATCTCGTTTCGTCAACATGTAAGTCTTAGGGTGTTTAATCCCATCTTTTGTAATTTATTTTGTATTTCGCCTTATGTAAGATTCATGTCAGATTTATGTCAAACCTTTTCAAACCTTTTTTTATTAGTTTTATTTAAATCACCATTTTTTTATATAGTTCGTCTTAGATCCCTAATAATCAATACTTGTGGGTTTTAGTCGTCTTTTAGATCACGTTTGAGTCTTTAGAGGTTAGATCCTTCCATATCTAGTCTCTAGATACGTCTTTGATATATTTAGTATAACTATTCTATTAAATCACCTCAATTCGACTTGTAGATCAATAATAAACCGTAAATACACGAACAAATACTAATTAATTATGATTCTGGCTTTCTAGCCATAACCCAACTCAAGAACAGACGCACAGAGTGTTGCGCCTCTTCCAGAGGACGCATCACACATTAGGCCTTTCAGTGTTGGATTCTGTCTCTAAACTTCCTGATTCGCTCTGACGTAGTTTAATTGTATAATTAATCAACTACTAACTCTACTATCGTTGTTAATCCGTTTTGTCTTTCTTTTCTTCAAATCATTCCTTTTATAGCTTTACTTACTCATTGTATTGTATAATTTATTCTCCTTTCACATGTAATCAACCTTAAATTTAATTTCGATTCAATTGAATGTTAAACTACATGTTCAACCGACATAGCTAATTCACATGTTAGGGTTAAAACGTGGATGTTGCATAACATGTATTTAACCGACTACATATCAAGTACAGAAGAGTTTCTCTAATCATTAGAAGGGGCCGCTATTGACGCGGGCGGATCTAGGTGTTCGATTAAAGAACTTCCAAATACGTACTCTCACCCCTTACTCCAGATCTCTGTGAACATCTGTGTTCATTGGCATCCACGAGAGTCATTCTAGACATAGAATGATAAGGGTAATGAGTTCTTAGTGTTCATATCATCACTTTGTGTCTTGACCTGACATGAAGTATTCGAACGGTTCCAACTTCCCACAAAAGTTGGTGGCGACTTCACAAATACGTATTTCTACGCTTGTCCCTCGTTTCTCCATCTGTGGTTCACCATGTTTCACAGTTTGGAAAGAATCGTGAATCCGTGTATCACAGTCACTCTCAACGAGTGATGCGTTATTTACGTGGAAGACAATTATTCCCACTGAACTTCATGTCTAAACATGACAACTTTAACTCCCACTAAAATTCATGTTTACACATGACTTCTCGACAATTCGAGTGAAACTATTCTTATATCATAAAAAAGAAATGATCATCACAACCTTTAAGTGTTGGTTGAAACCTTAGGTTTGTGTCCGTATACGTCCCATTCCAAATACCTATTTTTAAAAATGGTTTTGCTGTGTATTTTGTACACACTCACAATGAGGTATATCACTGATGATTTGGATCTTAGCATAGTTACATATTAACTTAGCTTTTGTAGACATCCTTATGTCTATCTATGCAATTATTATTGTAAACTCCTAATAAATCCTTCCTTTGCATAGATTCCAATTAGTTTCATAAGGCTCTTATCTAGGAAATGGAATTTAAAATTACTAGGAACTTCCACTTTGTAGATCAAAATCTCATTATATCAAGAACATTTTCCTTTTGGTCTCGTCACTAGTCTAAGGATTTACTTAAGAACGCTTTCTTTTGGTCTCCTCACTAGTCTTGAGTCTAACCTAAGAACATTTTCTTTTGTTCTCCTCTTTAGTCCCTTACTAATTTTACGTTGTGGCTTTTTTCTCCCACTCTATCTTTAGAGAAATACTACTATTTTTCTTTAAAGATAGCTTCATAAGCCACAAACTACTTTGTAATTATGATGGTGAAGGAGGTGAAAGCTTCACAATTTGACCTTAAATGATCTATTAGAGACTTCATTATAAAGACGTTGTACCTTAGCTTGGAGATAGACTAGTTCTATAAGCTAAAGGAATTGATTCAAAATCATGTCTTTTATTATCTATATAAGTTGTTAGATGTCTTAAATTCGAGTGATGTGGCCAATTGGTTTGGTAGATTACCTACTTTGAGTTCAATAATTCAATTTGACTTAACAATTGATCCTTTTAAAAGTATAAGGAGAATAAAATTCATAGCTTATAAACTTATTATAATGATCCAATCATTAAAACCTTTTAATGATCAACTAGAGTCGCCACAGTGTATGTTATTTTATGCAAGTAGTGTACAATCACAAGTTTTTAGAATGAAAAGTTTCCACAAACCGAGTGACTTGGGTTGAAAACCAAGATACTAAAATTCAATTACAACCAATTGTTCTTGAAAAAGGAAATAAACAAATTTCCATGTCCAACATGGAAATAAAAGAGTTCTAAGCAACAATGTCTCATAATACATCCCAAAAGAAGACAATACAAAATAAGGCCAAGCTTCCATAGGTCTTCTACCATGGGTCGCTACTTTAGCTCCCCTCGAATAGCCTCCTTAGGCTTGCTTGTCCTTGCCCTTATTCTTTCTAGGATGCCCTTATTACAATTAAATAGGGGTAAGAATTACAACTCGTATCTATATACCAAAATTGAGATGATAACATAAATGATAAGGATAAATATTTACCTACTGGAACAATCTTTCTAGCTTTAAGATCTCCTAAATACTTAGAGCAATTCCTCTTCGAATGCCCTAGGCCATTAGAATAATGGCATTTGTCCTTAGTTGAGGCTTCTTTCTGTGGTTTGGGTGACCTATTCTCAATAGCTTTTCCCTTACCTTTGAAGGTTGAGGGCTTCTTCCCTTTGCTACCACTCCTTTTAAATTTCCCCTTACTCTTATTGTTGATATTGAGCACATCCTTGGTGGTGCTAACATGTAGCCTCATATGTCCCTCGGCTTGCACAAGCATCTTGTGCAATTCGTGGAGAAAATTCTTCATGTTTTTCATATTGTAGCTTACCCTAAACTGCGCATATGCCTTGATTTTCCCCAAGGAATGTAAAACCCGATCAATAACGACTTGTTCGAGAATGGTCACCCTTTGCAATTTAAGAGTCTCAACATGCTCAATCAATTTGAGCACATGAGGGCTAACATTGTGGCCCTCTTTGAGATTCATGTCGAAGGAAGGCGTCTCATATTGTATGATCCTTGGAGCGTGCGAAAACATGGTCACAAGCTTCGTGTAGATCTCATAGGCGGTGCTCATCTTTATGGAAGTCCTTTGGAGATCGGCCTCCATTGAGAAGATCAAAACATTTTTTTTATCGCGGCCGACTCTTTATGGTAAGCCTCGTAGGCTTGCCTTATGACAGAGGTTGACCTACTTTCGGGTGTAGCGGGAGGGGCTACGGTTAGGTTACAAAACTTGTTGTCACCTTCCGCGACCAAGCGGAGTTGCGCATCTCAATAGGCAAAATTAACACTATTCCTTTCTAATTTACATCAATCCATGAAGGATCGGAGCCAAGATACGTTGGTGAGAGTTGGAGCGTTAGACGTTGTGGATGAATTAGGAGTTGCCATTGCGATTTATACAAATTTGAGTACAAAATAAGAGATTCATCCCTCAATAACATAATTCGGTGGATTAACTCTTTAATCGATTTTACTTTTAGAACTCTCGATTGATAATATTAATTTAATATTTATCTTAAGCCCGGAACACACGCGGCTACGGTCGCGAATACTTTCGTTGAGCTCAATCCAAATTTCGATGTTATAACTTTTATTACCCCACTTACCTAACGTAACAAGTTTAGCACCTCGGTGAGCCGAGCCATTTCCTTGTGAAATTTAGACTCATGAGTTCTATTATTTGGTAAGGCTTGATCTCAATTACTATTTAGAAGAGGTCATGTCAATTACTAATGATAATTATAATTGACACAGCCGAAGACTCGATAAAAAATGTATGTCATGTTATGGTGATTGGGCAATGCATGGAAACATATTAAATAAAGTGCAAGTAAATAAGAAGTCTCCTTGTATGGCCTTCCTTAAATAGAAAATCATATAATCTACTACAAATTCGGAAACCCACTCCTTTGGTCCCTTGAATTTCATAAGCACGCCTCCCAAGGACATCGTCTCTTTTGGAACACATTTCCGAATGGCACCTTCTTTAGGAAACTTTGGAATTACAAATGATTACAAAATACTCTCTCCGATCCAGACCAATGTCAACACTTACTATAAACGGACGATCCACACCAATGATAACATTAGTATGTTATCCTTATACCCATTTGATATTTACACAAAATGCCATTACATGGCTCACATATCAACCCCACAATTAAACCTACAATTACATGGCCCACCTACGTTTTCCCCTTTTACCCCTCCATTTTCCACCTTTTCTTAAATTCTCCATTTTTTACCCATGATACCATTAGTGTGGATCGAAGGGACTATGTAATAAAATTAGAAGACTTTCCTATTATAAATTTTTAAAATTAAAATATTACAATAAAGGTGATATGAGATCACATTAAAATTACAACCGTATCAATATTCCCTTATATTACGGGCAATATCGATTAAAACTAAGTCCATACTAAGATAAAATTACGTAATTCAAAATTATATAAATATAAATATGACATTCATAAATAAAATGAAGCATCATAATATGTATAAAACATGCTTATTTTATTTGCCAAATCGCCCTATTTAAATTTATATCAAATATAACTCAGTTTTACGTAAATGCGTGATAATAACATTTTAAAATCACCAAACAATACTTAAATCATATTTAAGTCCACGTTAATTATCCTAACTATTTTAGGACTCAAAAATTAGTTATTACTCAATTTTTGTCAATAATTCAACTTGTTGTTTTATAATTGCTCATATTTAGACTTTAAAATCATATTTTGATGAAATAAATCCAAATTTAATAACAGTAATTTCAAATTTTGAATTTTAAATTTTTGAACATTCTGATACATTTCCATGACAGTCATAATGTAAAAAATTGAGGTAAAAAATCTCGAATTATTATTGAGAAAAATAGGTTGCGCTTTATCGGTTTTATCAAATAAAATACGTAAATTATATGAACATTAATCTAATAACATTTTCAACTTTAGATCTGAAAAATAGGGACATAAAAAAAAAAGCATAATTAATTTTCTCATGCCATGAAATTTATTTTAGCTATTTTTGCTAAAATAGTCGTTATTTATTCCAAGTTTACATTAAAAAGTCATTAATCATGAATGACAAATATACTTCTTCTCACATTTTACACACAGTGAGTAAACCATGCATGTGACAACATATTAAAATTTTAAGGCCTGATTCAAAGTAAAATTATTTTTAACCATCTAACCTTCATTTATGTCATTTTTATCATATAAAAATCATAAATAATAAGAAATAAATCCAATTCACACCAAATTTTACATACAGTAAGAAAAATATACATGTGAAGTCGTGTAAAACATTGAAGGCCAGAAGATAAGTCTAACTATTTTATATGAACTTGAGTTTTATAAAACTTCTTGAGTTTTCCTAGTGTGAGAATCATACGAAAAATAACAACCTTTGTATATGATGACTTGTAGTGAATAAGAAGAGAAAAATTCTCCTCTTATTCACTAGATGGAGCTGGCCCAAAAGCATAGGGAAAGGGAAGAATGCTTCCCCTTTTCTCTTACCCAATACAATGAATGATTGTGGGTTTTAACATTAAACCAACAAACAATCATCACCATAATATCACCCACCTAAACCGGCCTCATGAGCATAAAATGGACTCCATTTGAACTTTGTGATTTTGTCATTTGACACATATGTGATATGTGACATATGACATGTGACATGTAATTTAGCTTCTAAATGTGCATTTAACTAATTTAAATACAATTTCATAACAAATAAATTAAACTTAACATTTTAAGTCATAAATTATAATCACATGTAAATAAAACGGATCATCTCATATTTGGTTAATCTAATCTACAAATAGTTATAGTCATAAAAAACCAATTATGTTTATCTCAAATGTTTCATAAACATTAAGCATTTTCAGTAATATAACAATTAAATTACTAAAAATGAATCGTATTTAATCATATTACAATAAGATATAATTCTCACTAATAATATAAACTTTGTTCAATTTAAGGGATTAATTAATCTGGATCGCTATACAATTAATTAACTTACATGATTAGGGGATCGTCCTTTAGGTGTGACCTCAAGGGATCAACTGATCAGCACCGTCATACGACAGTAACGTCAAACTTTAGTATGGCAATCATTACCGATTAATGTTGACCAGTTGACTATAATATTCATCATCCCTTTGTATTCTTCTTATTGAGATTTAATTATGTGATCCCACTATTACCGATGACACATACTCAAACAGTGCATAGCTAAGGAGCCCTATAAAGGATTTCTTGTGAGGGAGGAGCATTCCAATGACCTAGCTGGTCATTTTGTAATCCAAGAGACCTATGTTATCCTACAAGAACAGTTCTATTGGCCATTGATTCTTCGTGATGTCCAAGGTGTGATGAAAAGGGTGTGGTTCATGCCAATAATCAAAGTCTTACTTTCAAGCCGACCCTTATACTCCCTTGCCAGTCCCAAAGAAACCATGGGAGGAAGTTAGCATGTAATTCATTGTGGCTCTCCGTATACCATAGATGAATAAGGATTCCATAATGGTTGTGGTGGATAGTTTTAGCAATATGGCTCACTTCATTGGTTGTAAGAAGACATAGTGTCACAACCCTCGCGAATGCGGAAATAAAACATATCAAGCATGTGATTTATATAGCGGAAAATACGGTGTTTTTAAAACTTTTTACATGCTAAGATAAAATACGAGGAATGTCAAATAATTACAAACCAAAGTAGAATATACTACAAAGAGACGAAGTCTCTCAAAATTTTATTAAATATCAAAGTGATTAGCAAACTAGCTAAACAACGTCTAAAGGTGATTCATCCAGGCCAACGCCCGCTAGCTCACACCCGAACCCAAAATACCACAAGCAAAAAGTCCTTCAATCAAGCAACCTGTTCATCCACGAAAAACATGAACGCCACAGTCAGTGGGGAGTAACTCCGGGTTCTCCCGGCCATATCACATTAAACGTACATAAACGGAAATACAAAAGTAGAAGCATGCATATATAGATATACATGTGAAATACGAGAAGAATAAATAGGCAATTCAATATATAAGAATATTGATACATGAAGTACAAAGCCGTAACCATCATATTATAGAAAGACTCGGGGATGACACTCTTAGGCAACCATACGCTCACTAATGCTTGCATCTCACCGTTAGCGGCATAAGTTTGATAAGATTGGGACTCGAAAAACAAACCATGCCAAGTCATCCAATGATCACAAATAATCAATCATATAATCATCCATTCAAAAGTACAATATGTTGATGACATCTCTCACGGTAAATGACACGCATACTAGCACCGTGTACATGGCAAGTATGATTAAAATCACATCCACAGGATGACATTTCTCTGAACGCATACACGATTCAATACATTTCGTATATGTAGACTAATTTCCTCCCGGTAGGACGACGATACAAATATCCGGTACTAGTCTAAACCTTGCCAGACTCTCGGAATAAACCATTTTCCGATTCGACAAGCGATGACATTTCGCATCCAAGACTCGGTCAATCAATGACGCCGAGTACCCCAAATATGGTCAACCTTCACGAAAGAGGCGAAAAAGAGCACAAGCATCATAACAAGCGGTACGCTACATGCAATAACACCACCTCGCAAGTATACAACATTTGACGGCCGGGTCGATCAACGCAAAGCGTTCGCCTCCCAACAACGTCTTCATATGCCCACTAACACATGCAATTAAGCAGTAAGGATACACTCCTTGTTCCGACATTCCAGCCTTACGAACGAAGAGTGAGCCAAGGGAATGAGAATACAAAGCACATAACAAATAGTGCTCAAACCATAACACGTGTAAAACGACTCAAAGTGGGATATATGAAAAACCGTCACAAAACATGCGATACAAGCGAATGAAATATCATATATTCAAAACATTAATATTTGAAGTCATTACGTAAACTTATACGATAAACGAACCATCTGAAATATTATAAATGAAAATATAAGTAAGAATTGTAAATAGGATTCTAGCGTGTGCTAGCCGGTCAAGGGGACCGGCTGCCGGCTACCCGGCTGGCATCATATATCATGTGAAAACTTAACTGAAAATGCAGCGTGTCCCAGCTAGTCAAAGGGACCGGCTGCCCGCTACCCCGCTGGGACCAATATCATATGAGAAAATGAAGACATATTCAGGTGTGTCTCAGCCGGTCGGCTGCCCGGCTGCCGGTCGGCCGGCTGAGACATAATTCATGCACAAAGTATTACGTAACATAGATAATATACAACCACTCCCCAGCCGGTCGGCCAGCTGGGGTCCAATATGCACGAAAATCACGATTTTCACTAAGGTTCAACATTCAACAATCATCATCTAACATCACAAATCATCAATTCTCATCTCAATTATCAACTAACAACAACCATCATCAACAACACAATTCCTAAGATTACTAATCATATTCTAAATACGATCACTAACATAGAAAACACATAAAACACGTAAATGATATCGAGTAACCCTTCACCGTTACCTTTTCCCCTCTTCAATCTGCGTCGATGTCCTCTTCTATCAAGAAGTAGTCTTTGTCGGGGTCTTGGAGGTCACCACGTACAATTAGATAATAAAAGATGAATATTATTCACCTTTGAGAAAGACGGATAATTTGAAAAGCGAGAAAGACGGTAATTTTATTACCAATTAAGATAGAGGACGATGAGAGGGAAAGAATAAGACGAACTTGAGTGAATTTGAGCGAGTAATGAAGGAGTAGTGACGATATTAAAACTTGAGCAAATATGGAGGTTAGGGTTTTGGTGTTTACTTGGTGAGGAAGAAGAAGATGTTGAGTGTGAGGGAGTTTAGGGTTAAGGGAGTATATGAGGGAGTAAGTGGAAAAGTTCATGGAAAAAGCCCATAACGTCTTAAGACGTAACTTACTCGAAATCTCGTGTAAAGTCCAAAAAAAACTCGGAAATTCTAAACTAGACACGGGAAATTTAATTCTAAACTAAAACTAAATTTCGCTGAAAAGTATCCGTATAATATTTTTAACATAAAAATAGAGTACATTTGCGGGTGTTACAAACACCCCACCTTTTAAAAAATTTGCCCTCGAAACTTGAGCGAAAGAAAGATACCTTAATCGAATAGACTTGGATATTTACTACATATAGAAGCTTTTGTTTCGCACGTCTCTTCTTCAACATTGACACATCTCCACAAGATTTTCACTAAAGGAACCACTTCACTTCTCAACTTCTTATCCTTGCGATCTAGGATGAGGATCAGCTTCTCTTCAAATGACAAATTCGGTTCAAGCTCGGGCATTTTCGCTTGAAAAACATGAGTTGGATCACTAACGTACTTTCTTAATTGAGAAACATGGAATACATCATGAACCTTAGCCAAATTTGGGGGAAGTCCAACTTATAAGCAACGGCACCAATCCTTTTTACAATATCAAAGGGTCCAATGTATTTCGGGCTCAATTTACCCTTTACACCAAACCGTTTAACACCCTTCATCGGAGATACTTTCAAGAATACTTTATCTCCAACTTCAAATTCTAACGGTCTTCTTCGAATATCGGCATAAGACTTTTGTCGATCTTGAGCAGCTTTCATTCTATCATGAATGACCTTCACATGATCAATGGTTTCAACAAGAACATCGGGGCCTAAGTCACGAACATCACTCAATTGATCCCAACAAATAGGACTACGACATTTCCTTCCATAAAGAGCTTCATAAGGAGTCATCTTGATCGAGGCATGATAACTATTTTTGTAAGAAAACTCCAACAACGGTAGACCCTTTTCCCAACTAGATTGAAAGTCGAGTGCACAAGCCCTAAGCAAGTCTTCTAAAGTCTGGATAGTCGTCTCGGTCTGACCATCGGTAGCGTCATGGAATGCGGTACTCATCAACAACTTACTACACATGGCTTCTTGTAAAGCCTTCCAAAATCTCGAACAAAACCTCGGATCTCGGTCGGATATAATCTCCTTGGGAACACCATGGTATGTAACAATCTCATCAACATAGGCTTTTGCTAAACGATCTAAACTCCAAGTCTCTTTGATCGGAATAAATCTAGCACTCTTATTCAAACGATCAACAACAACCCAAACGGCATCTTTACTTCCAATGGTCCTTGGCAGAGACATGACAAAATCCATAGAAATAGATTCCCACTTCCATAGTGGAATATCCAAAGGTTGTAGCAATCCACCGGGCCTTTTATGTTCGATTTTCACCTGTTGGCAAGTAAGACATCTTCGAACATAAGACACAACATCGCCTTTCAAATTCGGCCACCAAAAATGTAGCTTCAAATCTTTATACATCTTATCACCTCCGGGGTGAATAGAATAAGGAGAAAGGTGAGCTTCATTAAGAACTCGCTTTCTTAAGTCAAGAGCATTAGGCACAAACAAACGGTCATGGAATCGAAGAACATCTTTTTCATCAATCTTGAAGTCTTTAGCTTTTCCTTCTAGGAGTTTGCCTTGAATAGACTTGTAGGTAAGATCATCAACTTGGCTTTCGCGTATCTCACGAAGAAAAACAGGTTCGGCAGTCATAGCACCAACATAATCAAATCCACGTTCCACGAATTCCAATTTCAACTTCCGAAACTCAATAGAAAGATCAACGGGTCATACCGGCATAGCATTCAAGGAATGAGAAGATTTCCTACTAAGAGCATCGGTAATTACATTAGCCTTCCCTTCATGGTACAACAACTCAAAATCATAATCATTCACCAATTCCAACCATCTTCTTTGCCTCATATTCAACTCTTTTTGAGTAAATATGTACTTCAAACTTTTGTGATCGGTGAATATACGACAATGAACACCAATAAGGTAGTGTCGCCACACTTTCAAAGCATAAACAACGGCGGCCAATTCCATCCAAATCATGAGTAGGATAGTTCAATTCATGAACTCTCAACTTTCTCGAAGCATAAGCCACCACTTTCCTACTTTGCATAAGTACACAACTTAATCCCATTTTGGAAGCATCACAATAGACATCAAAGTCTACACCATCTTCAGGCAAAGTCAACACCGGAGCGGTAGTTAACCTTTTCTTTAACTCTTGAAAAGCGGCTTCACAAGCTTCATTCCATACGAACTTGGTTTCTTTCTTCAACAATTGGGTCATTGGTCTAGCAAGCTTTGAGAAATCCTTGACAAATCTACGGTAATAACCAGCTAAACCAAGAAACTTCGAACTTCTCTAACATCGGCCAGACTCTTCCAATCAACAACCGCCTTAATTTTAGAAGGATCCACCATTACACCTTCTTTAGAAATTACATGCCCAAGAAAGGACACCTTAGGTAACCCAAAATTCACACTTGGAGAATTTGGCAAACCACTTTTGACGGCGAAGAACACCCAAAATAGTCCTTAGATAAATAGCATGCTCTTCTTTGATCTTGGAGAAAATAAGAATATCGTCAATGAACACCACCACACACTTGTCAAGGTACTCACTAAATGTGCGGTTCATTTGAGCCATAAAAATAGCGGGATCACTAGTCAATCCAAATGGCATCACCTTGAACTCATAATGACCATATCTTGTACTAAAAGTGGTCTTCGGTATATCGATATCACGAACGGGAATTTGATGATATCCGGATCTCAAATCAATCTTGGAAAAAGTAGAAGCACCCTTTAGTTGATCAAACAAATCTTCAATTCTCGGCAAAGGATACCTATTCTTGATTGTAATCCGGTTCAACTCACGCTAATCAATACAAAGCCTCATGGAACCATCTTTCTTCTTCACAAAGAGAACAGGAGCACCCCAAGGCGAGGCACTTGGTCGAATAAAACCTTTCTCAATCATATCATCAAGTTGCTTCCTTAACTCTTTCAATTCGGTTGGAGCCATACGGTAAGGAGCTTTGCCTATTGGTCCAGAACCATGTACAAGATCAATGGAGAACTCAACATCACGCTCGGGAGGAATCCCGGGCAAGTCTTCGGGGAATAAATCAACAAATTCATGAACTATAGGCACATCTTCAATCTTTGGCAAAGAGGTAGTTGAAGAAGTCAGAATACACAAGAATGCTTGGTGACCCTTTCTTACCATACTTACCAATTTCATTGCGGAAATCAAAGACATACCCTTTCGGGGATGAGATCCCTTATAGTTTATTCTAACTCCTAAAGGACTCTTTAAATAAATCTTTTGATCTCTACACTTAAACCGAGCATGGTATAACGTTAACCAATCAATACCTAGAATTATATCGAACTCTCCTAGAGGAAACTTAAGGAGATTTGCGGGAAAGATAGCACCCGAAATAGATATTGGAACATTAGGATAAAGAGTAGAACAAGAGATAATTTCTCTGGATGGTAAGGATATGGGAGTATCCTCACTAGAAGTAGGTTCGATAGATAATTTATTAGCATAAGTCGAAGAAACAAAGGACATAGAAGCACCGGTGTCAAAAAGAATAAGACACGATTGCTCTAAGATTGAGAACATACCCGTAATTATTTCCGGATGAGCATCGGCTTCGGCTCGGCTCATAACGCAGATAGAACCCTTACGTTTGGTAATTGGAGGAGGCAACTTACGGTCGGGGCAATTCTCATAACGGTGACCACTCTTTTGGCAAAAGAAGCAAACATAAGGTCGGTTGGAACAAGATACACCGGGGTGGTGTGGAAGTCTACAACGGTTGCAAAAGCGACCTTGAGCTTGAGCTTGAGCATATAGCCTATGAGCCACGTTAGAAGTAGCTCGAGGAATGAAAGGAGCGGGAGCTCTTGTATTTGCATTTGAAGGAGGATTGAATCTCCTCTTATTGGCATAAGAGTTGGAGGAAGACGGAGTAAATGACCTCTTCCCATAGAAATTAGGCCTAGGAGTGAAAGAAGGAGAGGGATTCTTCATCATAGCTTCATCCTTGATAGCTTTCATAGAGTTCTCGGCCCATAGAGCATCATCTTATAAATCCCCAAAGGAAGTAGTATTTCTCCTCACTTTACTTTGGAGTACAGCACTAAGCTTGTTGCGGTAGTAGAAAGCTCGGTTGTAACACCCCGGCCCAAACCTTGGGTCGGGAGCGGTCACTCATGATAGCTCTCCAGGCTGTGTACATGGCCCACAGATCAACACGGGTCCTTTCCAGCGCATTTTGTCCTCACTCATGCACATCCCGGGAACCTTCCCAGGAGGTCACCCATCCCAAGACTACTCTCAGTCAAGCACGCTTAACTTTTGAGTTCTTTTGCATGGATGACCAGAAAAGAAAGTGCACTTTGTTGATATGAGTAGTACTTTCAATCCTTTTAAGCACTAGTCATATAAGCCTATCAATGGACCTCTTCAAATAACGTGGGGTGTTACAATCACCCCCACTTGAAGAACGCAACGTCCTCGTTGCGCCTGGGAGCATAACCGCTAACCCAGAATCCTCCCCCGCTAGGTGGGTGATCACAATGGAGCGTATAACAACTGCCTCCATCACCACACGGTCGCAGGGTTGCTCTGATACCATTTGTAACACCCCGGCCCAAACCTTGGGTCGGGAGCGGTCACTCATGATAGCTCTCCAGGCTGTGTACATGGCCCACAGATCAACACGGGTCCTTTCCAGCGCATTTTGTCCTCACTCATGCACATCCCGGGAACCTTCCCAGGAGGTCACCCATCCCAAGACTACTCTCAGTCAAGCACGCTTAACTTTTGAGTTCTTTTGCATGGATGACCAGGAAAGAAAGTGCACTTTGTTGATATGAGTAGTACTTTCAATCCTTTTAAGCACTAGTCATATAAGCCTATCAATGGACCTCTTCAAATAACGTGGGGTGTTACATCGGTCCTCATCATCCTTGATAAGCCTCGGAGCAAAGTGAGCAAGCTTGTTGAACTCCTTAGTGAAGTCTTGTGCCGACAAGTTACCTTGCTTGAAGTCAATAAATTCCTTGAGCCTTTGTTGCTAGAGCTCCTTAGGATAAAATCGACCTTCAACTAGAGCTTTGAAACAAGCCCAATTGAAGTCGTCTTCAAGAGTAGCGGTGGCACTAGTAATCTGTTGGAGCTAGTGTCCTCCACAGTTAGTGCAATAACATAAATAAATCTCTGTAGGATCACAGGGTATACTTTGTATAATAATCGGTTGATTAACGTTTATCAATAACGGTTGGCTTGCTAGATAAGTTTGACGTTATTGTCATACAGATGGCGGGGATCAACTGGTCCCTAAAAGTCACACCTAAAGGATGTGTTTGAGAGATGTGATTATTTGAGAAAATAATCATATTGATGCCCTATTATTTGACTAAAAGGTTAGTCAGTGTATTTGACTAAAAGGTTAGTCAATGTGATGATGAGACGATTATTTAATAACGATTAAATAATATAAGCTGAGACGAATTAAAAGTAATTTGTAATTAAATATAAACTGTTGTATTTAATCAGCATATATATAATGTAAGCTTATGCGAATTAAAATGTTAATTCGTAAATTGAATATAAAATGTTATATTGAATTAGCAAATTATAAGTATACGGATAATTATAATTAACGTATATATTATACGATTGTCATATTAGATGTTGTCAGACCGGTATTAATGTATCGACTACAAAATGTTGTATGGACATATTAATACATGACAACACAAATGACATTTATAATAATAATACACATTATATATTAAAGCGAATTTAACCGAAATAAAGTCCAGATTCACTCTGGAATTTTCGGTCAATGGGTAGTTATTTTGAGGAGAAATATCTCCTCATAAAAAACCCTAATGAGCCGTGAAACAAGAGAATAAAAGGGAGAAAAATTCTAACCCTAATTCATTTTCTCATTTGTGCCTCCATCTCTTCACATCACAAGATCAAAAGGTTAACAGTAACTTTTGACAAAAATATTCTACCAAATTAAAGGGCATTTCTCATTCTATCTTGAGTGCTACGATTAGGAGATATCATCGTTTTGATATTGTTCTTAGGCCTTTATAGCAAGGACTAAAGGTTATTTCTAATCTCTCGCCTTTTATGCATTTTCGTTTATGACTATTAATCATTTAATCATAATTTCATTATAATCCTGAGTGATTTAAAGGGGAGTATACGGATATTTTCTCACAAGTGGTATCAGAGCCTTTGGTCTATGAAATTGTTTATATGATTTTCGTAAATATGAATTTGTATAATTCTTAATAAAAAAAAATTTTTTTTAAATTCGGCAAAAGTTTTTTTTTTGTGCCGTATGATTTTTTTTGGGGATCCATTTTGATTCAAATATTGTTATTTTAAAAGGTTGAGATAATAATATATGAATTTGTAGATGTTTTGATTTAATAATGATTGAATTAAAACATAAATGGAATTTGATATGAATGTTTATGAACATCCTTTTGCTTTATATTTTCGGTATAAAATGATCTAGATATTCATGTTAAAAGGTTAATTTGAATCATCTAGTTTTGTATCAATGTTTAATATCGATTAGATATTGTTTTGTTTGTACCGATCTAGTTAATATAAGCATGATCGAAATAAAACCGTTTAATTTGATTTTTTTTTTCTGCCGTGTACTGTTCATGTACTGTTCACAGAATAAAAAAAAAATTTCTGTTTTTTTTTTTAAATGGCAGCAACTGCAAGTTTGTTTTTTAAAGGTTTTTCCGGTTTTGTTATAAACCGTGAGAAAAGAAAAAAAAATTTTTGGGTACCTTCTACTGTTCACGTATGAACAGTAATCATAAAAAAAAAAATTCGTTTTTTTTCCTTATACCGTTTTTTGTTTTGTACATTATTAAGATAATGTATGATTGTTTTTGTGAAAAAGTTCACAAATTTATGATACCATGTTATTTTTAAAAAGGTTTAAAATAATGTTGTTATTCATATTGATTATGAATTTCATTGGATTTTGATTGAAATCTAGTGATGGATTACGGAATCGTCACATGATTTAATGGTGGTTTGGATAATTAATCAACATAATTTATGCATTATGTTTTGTATGATTAATTTTAGTTGATGCTTTTATTATGTTGAATGTTGTTTGAATGGTTTAATTTTACGCATTTTTGTACAATCAGTTGTAATTTACTAGTGTGGCCTTAGTAGATTATGTTTTCGTAATGATGGAAACATAGTCTTGGTTGTATTTTGAGATCTCGTATCTCCCCTATGTAATTTTAATTTTTGGAATCATTTTGAATTAGAATGTAAATAGGTTTACATTTGGAATTTTTTAAAATGTATTTTGAAAAGATTCAAGATGGAGATCGTATGGCTCACTCCCGCTATATGGACCAAGGTGGAACATCAAGTCAAGCTTCTCGGGTCCATAAGGATGGATTCCAAACTTGTATTTTGTTCATTTTGGTAGTTAGGCCACACTAGATATTTTATTTTGCGTTTTATTTTTCCATTCTCGTTGCTTTATTCACATGATAGATAATTGCATCATATTCCGCCTAAACCAAACCACCTAAAAATGCATGAAAAATGATTCATACAGTTTGAATATTTTAATCATTGACATACAGATGTCACTCGCTTTTAGGGCCATCACCTTAGTTTAAATCATTCTCGAGTTGCTAGACATTCGTTCACTTAAAATGAATTAAAGTTAAGATGATGTGACCTTCCCCTATAACTAAAATTGACACTAGTCTTTTTAGGAAAAACTACTGTAACACCCGGAAATGTACCCTATTTTTCTAGTAGAAATATTTTACGAAATCTTTTCAGCAAATTTAAGTTTTAATTTAGAATTTAAAGTTTCGAGTCGAATTTAGAATTTCCGAGTTCGTATTTGGAATTTCCGCGAGATTCCATGAGAATCCCGTCTTAAGGCGTCTTTGACTTTTCTTGACTTTTAAGTCGTCTTTGACTTTTCATGACTTTTAAGTCGTCTTTGACTTTTCTTGACTTTTAAGTCGTCTTTGACTTTTCTTGACTTTTAAGTCGTCTTTGACTTTTCTTGACTTTTGAGCCGCCTTTGACTTTCGTTGACTTTTCCGACTCACCCTACATATACTCCCTCAAACCCTAAACCTATTTCATTTCCTCACAACCCAATCTTCTTCTTCCTCACCATAAACACCAAAAACCTTGCTTCCATTTCTTCCAAGCTTAGATTCGTCATAACTCGTCCATTTCTCGCTCAAATTCACGTAAGTTCGTCTTATTCTTCCCCTCTTAGCTTCCTCTATCCGTATTGGTAATAAAATTACCGTCTTTCTCGCTTTTTAAATTATCCGTCTTTCTCAAGGTGAATGATATTCATCTTTTTTTATCTAATTGTATGTAGGTGGAGACTAGGAAGGTTTAGAAATCGATTAAAGACGCTTAAAGGTAACGGTGAGGGGTTACTCGATGTAATCATTTACGTGTTTTATTGTGATTTTCTCGGATAGAAACCGTATTTGATTATGGTTAGTATGCTTAGGACTGTGTTGTTGTTTGAGGGATGTTTGTTGTTTGTTAATTGATATGAACGTGATGATTTTGTGATGATAATGATGGTTTGATTGTTTGATAACAGGTGATTTTTTGATCGTCCTTGAAATATCCCAAAATCATGTCAATCCCGTGAAGGAACTGTCAAGGCTTTCTTTCTTGAATTGTGTGCCGCCCCGTCTGTCTCCTGCGTACGGCTTTCGTCTCTTGCATCGCCGTCTCCCTTGCATGCTCCTTGCCGTCGTCGGAAACCCTCAAGACCAGCTGTCGTCGTGATGGACGCAGGCTCTTCATACGCTCCACAGAATGTTCTGCACTGACCCCTTTTTCTGTAACATGATCATATCTC
>JAIUZE010007884.1:0-20401 GCA_022085475.1 Heliosperma pusillum | reverse complement strand
ATGACAATCTTCATCTCTTGATCTTCTTGTGCAACCTTGAACAATTACTTGAGCTTCCATAGCTATAAGATTAAAACTTAAGAGACACACATTATATTAACAATAAGATTAATTTGTCTTAAGGCATCATCAACCAATCTAATCTAGAAATGGTCTCAACATATTACAATCTCATTTAAATTGTTCTTATATTATTCGACATTACAATGGTTAAGAGAAAATGAGTGAAAAATATTTTTAATTCTTATTTTCAAACAATCAAAATATAAGTATATAACTACGGCTAGTACTACATACTTACTATTTTTATAGTATAATCATTTAAAGTTGTAGACTAAGACAAATATCACTTAGACATCGATCAAAAACGATATTATTCTGGTACAAAAGTCAAATGAAAATAATACAGGATGTACAACTAAAAAAAATACTAATAGAGGATGTACCACTACAAAAAGTAGTATTTTTTTTAATATCTATTAATAAAAAACTCGAAAAGTCCCGTGATTTTCACGGGAACTTAAACTAATTAGTATTCTGAAGGCCACATTAGTTATTCTAAAAATATTCTTTTTGTCTTACCTATATTATATGACCGTCTTTCACTAAAGACGGACGCAATGAAAATTTGTGCAATACATGGGATTTGCAACTATTAACTATTTTTTTATGGAATAAAATAAAATAAAAATAAAGTTGGAATATAGTTGGACCTCTTTTAGTATTTTTTTATTAACTCTTTTTAATATGGAAAAAAATAAAAAATAATCTATTAATTTAATTAGACTTTCAATCACATAAATATTTATATTCTATTTTTATTTGTTAAATTAAGGTAGTTGGTAAAAAGTTGGAGACTCTAATATTGCTCGAAAGTTTAACTTTTAATGTGATAGCTCCAAAGTATTTCACAATTGTTGTACTACATACTTACTATTTTTATAGTATAATCATTTAAAGTTGTAGACTAAGACAAATATCACTTAGACATCGATCAAAAACGATATTATTCTGGTACAAAAGTCAAATGAAAATAATACAGGATGTACAACTAAAAAAAATACTAATAGAGGATGTACCACTACAAAAAGTAGTATTTTTTTTAATATCTATTAATAAAAAACTCGAAAAGTCCCGTGATTTTCACGGGAACTTAAACTAATTAGTATTCTGAAGGCCACATTAGTTATTCTAAAAATATTCTTTTTGTCTTACCTATATTATATGACCGTCTTTCACTAAAGACGGACGCAATGAAAATTTGTGCAATACATGGGATTTGCAACTATTAACTATTTTTTTATGGAATAAAATAAAATAAAAATAAAGTTGGAATATAGTTGGACCTCTTTTAGTATTTTTTTATTAACTCTTTTTAATATGGAAAAAAATAAAAAATAATCTATTAATTTAATTAGACTTTCAATCACATAAATATTTATATTCTATTTTTATTTGTTAAATTAAGGTAGTTGGTAAAAAGTTGGAGACTCTAATATTGCTCGAAAGTTTAACTTTTAATGTGAGAGCTCCAAAGTGTTTCACAATTGTTGGACTCTCTATTATTGCTCGAAAACTTCATGTTTTAATTATATAGAATGATTATTTTTCAACCCCTAGAACAATTTGCATTATGCTTTGTCCTTATTGCATTGCAATATCCTCTGTAACACTACTTGTTACAACTTAATTATCTGATCACAATGCTAAGCTATACACACCAACATCTATAACTAACATAATTAAACTTTTCATTCTTCACCCCACCGTTCTGAATATTAATTACTCCTATAGGATATCATCCCCATTATCGTAACAGTAATATTAAATATTTTGTAATTTTTTTCCATTAAATGTATATGATAATCATAAATTTTCTTCTAACTTAAATTTAAAGTTACTTCCTTCTACCCAAATTTTAATTGTATATTTGTATAAATGTTTTTCTTACTTTTAATTTGAGAAATAATCATTAACATAAGTTAATATTCAAGTTTGATTACATTTATTTGCTACATGTCTATATAGAATTTTCTTATAACAAGTTTTAAACATTTACACGCACTAACCGTACCGAAATTATTTATACATACCACCCATCCAACCCTAACAAATTCACATACAATTAAATATACCACACTAAACAACCAATGGATACTTACAAACAAACTTTGGCGGCTCAAACGCGTTAGTCTTTGTTAGTTAGACCAAAAGTCTAGTACTCCTCGCTTACTCATCCTCCTTATCTGAATGGTTCATCATCCAATGACTATACCCTAGTTCATATGGGTCCCTATCCTCTTCGGGTATCTTCTTGATAGCTAATTTCCCGCCCGATATGTTGCTAACGCAACTCACTCTTTACCCTTGATAGTTTATTTTCTTTTCTAAGCCAATGAATCTACCACGATAACCTCTCATATCAATTCCCCGCTCGTTACTCTCATATGCCTTACTTCCTCATTCCTTTATCTATTGGGCACTCTCGAAGCCCCACTCATTATCTGTACATGACACCACCTTAAAAAAAACACCCGTTTCCCCAAATCTTACCTTACTTATCCAAATATAAGACTCTGTCTTTACATTATATATGAGTTTATGACTACATCTTACCAACTTGAGTGGATCTTAGTATACGTATATTTTTAAAGAAATCACATTATCAATGTAGCCACAGATTTAGTAGTACACATAAAATAATGTCTTGTTTCGTATCTGGTTCTTGTTTTTCTTTTCAATTAAGAAAATAATCTTGATCTTTCTTAACATAAGTATTGTCCTTAAAGTTAACTAACTTTCAAATATGCTTACTTTAAAATAATAGATTATTTAAGACTCAATGGTACACAACGACCTAACAACGTAAATAAATAACAATAATTATTTAAGATCTACCCGACCTATATCTACCCACTCTCTCTTTGTCAATTTCTATTTTATTTTAGTTATCTTTACTTCTTAAAATATTTTAGTCCTAGAATATTTCACCCCACTAAACGTATGGCCGAAGGCTCAACACGCGGTTGTAGGGTTGCTCTGATACCATTTTGTAACGCCCCGAAATTCAAGTACATAGCGAGCACAAAATAATTCATTTTATTAATAAAAAAGGAAGCGAGATTACAGGGCGTCACCGTCGTATTTCCCTTCCGGAAAATACAAGGCTATACCATAAAGTAAATACATTTGAAAAGAATTAAACTTAAAACTTTATTTAGTTAAATTATACATCTTATGGTTAAATTATACATCTTATACGGCTTATTTACTATATGAAATCCTCACACTTGACCCTCCCTGATACTTGTACCTGAAAAAGAATGAAAGTAACAGAATCAGCCAACCACAGGCTGAGTATGACTCTGGTTGCCTCCACCGACCTTAGGCTCTCATTTCACTATTTTATCACTTTTATGTCTCAAATATAAATAATATGTCACATGAGTATCATCCATTCATTTTTAAATAGACATGCACAATTGTCATATCAGCATGTAACATTCATTTCACAATAACATATAACGGTCTACCATTACTGAAGTGAGACACATTACGGAGTAATTACTCCCCTGGGCTAAGCCCTCCTCCATGTACACAGGACCATATAATTATTTATGTAACCCCCTGGCACTTTCACCAGTAATAACCAGAACCGTAGTTCTCATATCATGGAGTCGTGCTCCCTTCCATGTACACAGGTTAAATTTGTAATGTCATCTCTCTCCTGTAATCGTATCCCGAATGCTACAATTGGCCAAATGTACATTATATGAAAAACGAGCATAACAACATTAGATAACAATATTATAGTATAATGGACATTAATATAACATGTGAGTAGTAAAAGAACAATAATATGAAACCTACACTCCTTCTTTTTATAAACAATGACTTATAATATCATCTGAAATTATTAATTTCTACGTTAAAGGGTCCTAAAATCATACAAGCATTATAACGGTTCTATTACAAAACTTACGAATAAAATAAT
This sequence comes from Heliosperma pusillum, assembly GCA_022085475.1. Lineage (NCBI taxonomy): Eukaryota > Viridiplantae > Streptophyta > Magnoliopsida > Caryophyllales > Caryophyllaceae > Heliosperma > Heliosperma pusillum. Next base: position 16,407 of record JAIUZE010007884.1, on the reverse strand, counting down.
ATAAACAATTACTTATACTATCCTCTTATTTTATGTATGTATAAGACGGTAACTAAATAATTATAACGACAAAGGGTCCAGAAGTCATACCTTATATAAATATAAAGTAATACACGTAACAAGTTTATACGTACTAACAGTACTAGGTGCCTTCTCTCATCTCCCTCGATTTTATTTTTTTTATGTTTACATTGGTGAATGATGAGGGCTATTTATAGCTTTGTGAGTCGGTTACATGTCATTGTTTTCATTATCATTATGCTCCACGTGTTCAAGTTTATCTTAATTTATTTTCAATTCTTAAGTACTAAGTTACCCTTGTATATATCCCAAGTCATAAATATCCATTCAAATATTATTTCGTAACTAATCTTTTAGTCTTTATAATATGATTAGTATTAGCTAGCATTAGTTTTATCCTTCATATCCACTATATATAAATAATATTTAGGATGTAGTAGGTCTATTAATACTACTTAGCCAGAAGCCTAGAAGTTTATCGATGTATGTGCATGGTTATAATGTTACATTTTTGTTTCTCTTCCTCCAAGTCTTAAGGACTAAGGTATGTAAAGATTGTCATTCAAAGGGATTAGATCAAGTTGAACTTATTAAATATCACATGTATGCTAGATAAATTTAGTTAATTTATACGTATCTTAGTTCATTTCTTATTCTATTTCTTCATATAGTTATTATTACTACTTGTTTACTTGTACCATCATGTTTATCATAATAGCTAACACAATAATCAAGTATTACAAATATGTAAGTAATAACATTTATTAACTTAAATATTATTATACAGATATCTATTTTATACTCACTATCTATTGTAGCATATCATAATAATCCATCTATTTCAACTCTAGGGTTTAGTTAGATCAATCTTACCTCGGGTCAAGACGTGTTTGGTCAAAGACGCCATATAAATTGAGTTCATTTCATTTAGATTTCCGTTGTTCTTGCTCGGTTAATAGTCTTAATATTAGCTTTTCCCAAATTACTTATACTTTCTAATATTTAATAATAATAATAATAATTTTTTTTTTCGGGATATTACACATTGGGCATGACGGCTCTATCGTAAAGCCGCCATTAGGGATGACGTCTTTATCCAAAAAAAAAAACCAAAAACCGCCATACGAAATGGCGTCTCTAGGCCCCTTAGGTTCGTACAAAATTCATAATTACGTGGACCCCTGAATGAGAAATAATTTGCTTCCTAACCTAAAACGAGAATTAATTTTCCGTATAGCACCATTTTAACAAAAAAAATTCAACTTTTTGTACATAGTTCTAAAATCATTATTTACAAATATAAAGTCATAATCTCTACTCTCTGACTTCATAACGACTTCACTAGTCTTTCTTTGAATTTATCCATCGTATTTTGTTATTTCATTGACTTTATCCAGTGTCCTTTATGCTTCTTTGATTCTCGAGTTTTGATTCCTAATTATATTAAACACAAAATCAACCAAGCTCATAAGTCATAAGAGCATAAATTCTCCATCTGTCCCAAAATCAACCAAGCTCACACGTGAATACGTCCCCTACTCTTTTTTTAGTATTTGTGTCAAAATGAAAGGACAATAAATGACCAGGACACATGGAGTAATACTTGAGAAATAAAACAATTGACAATCTTCAAAACATTATCGTGAAGACCTAGGGTCAACAATGTGGTTGCCTCGTACCCATTACAAAACCAAATAAACAACCACCCCGAATAGGAGTGTTCACTCAGTGATGCGGACCAAAGATCAAACTAGACCCGGCCATTTTTTTCCCATGCACGTTCCACCTATTGAGCAGAAGTGAATCGAAGTTAAGGACGACGTCAAAAAAAAGAGTTATAGTTAGGGACACGGCTTTTCTCTAAGACTCGTACTAGTTTAATAAAATAATAAATTATACTCCCTCATATTCATAATAACATTCCCTCTTTTCATTTTCATCTATTCACAATACCTTCCCCTTTCCTTTTTTGGTAAACTTTTATACTTATTTTAATCACATCAGCCCACAATACTCATACTTTATCTTATTTTAATTACTTTACCCCACAATAATAATTATTTTAATCACTTTACCCCCACAATAATACCCCACAATACATTCACTCTCTCCAATCACCCCACCCAACCACAATACTTTATCTTATTTATTTACACACCCTTAATTTTTGGGCCATTCTTGAATGGGGAAAGTTATTATGAATAGGAGGGAGTATTAAATACTTATATACAAATTTTATTTCTTTTGTCTCTAGCATATTGAAATACACAAATTCTCATTTGACGGACTGACCCATCGCAAGGTAGCGACGGGTCAAATTCCCCTCACAAAGAGCAAGTGGGGGGAAAGTGGGATGCAAATGTAGCCCCCACTTACCTTGCCACTTACTCTTTGTAAGAGGAATTTGACCCATCATAAGCTTGCGATGGGTCGTCCCGTCACAAGTAAGACTTATCGATTGAAATATAGGTTTGTGTGGATAAGTTTTGAGTCGAAAGTGCGTAAACCTGCAAAGGGGGTTCCCTGTAGTTAACCTCAGGTTCTGCAAAATATGGACAGCTAATTTACTTAAAAGAACCCCCACAATCTGAGTGAGATTTACTTGCTATTCACAACCCTTGTTTCCCATTTAAGTCATTTACTGTTCTATTATTGCTAGATTGTCAACTCCACGTCATTCTGATCATGCATTTATTTTCATTCTCAGATGCCAACTCTATATGTGTACACCACAAGTTAACTCTTTAAACAATAGCTTCATAAAACAATGCGCCTTTTTAAGACGGGAGTTTGTAATTATTTTACAGTCAAATATGCGCCTCTTTTAAGATGGAAGTTTGTAATTATTTTACAGTCAAATATGATTAAGGACTAGGTAACCAAACACCTGACAATGCATGGGAAAAAGAAAATCCCATGATTTAAGATAACTAAACATTTCTCATTTTTCCAAATTATCAGATTTTCCAATTCACTCATTTTTATATGGTGGCAACCAAACAAGTCCTAGTATGAACGGTCCAAATACATTTATCTAGCATTAATAAATGTGCATTCTTAACCACATAGATAAGTTATTTTAGATCCGTCTACGTTTATGATCATCGTTAAACATGAATCCCCAAGAAATACTCCTAACAGAGTACTCATTCCGTCCCGGTTAATTGTTGTCATATTCCTTTTTAGGGTGTCTCGGTCAATTGTTGTTCTTTCTATATTTAAAAGGTTTTGTATGAGTAATTTGATCCACCAATGGACGATCACTTGTCATCTAAGACATCGTTTGCTTGATCGCTGGAAATAAACTCCACAGGAATATCTGATTTATGGGAATTGAACTCCCACATGAAATTCAGGTGAATTAAGCAAACATATTTGGTTACCTATGTAGAAATCCAATTACATTGGAGTTTTAAACTACCTAGGGGGAGCTAGGTAATCCAACTCCCCCATCATAGAGGAGTTGGAAAATTATGGGTTTTTAAAATCCTACAATTTGTAAAAAAAAGTGACAACCAAACAAACTTCTATTTTTACAATTCATGGGAATTTCTAATTCCTACCTTTTAGAGGGGCAATCAAATGAGACCAAAGTGAAATCTCAAATGATTTGAAAGTTCTCTCTCCAACCTTCTCACAAACCTCAATTGATTCAATTAATATACTGGTAAGTGAATCTGGTAATATATATAAAGCGATTAAGAGATGAGAAAGTATAAGATAATAAGGTATAAAAGAGCACAAATTTTTGTTTAAGACAATATCCATCTTAAGTTAAGACTGGTCAAATGACTACAACTTTGAATGACACTTTCATAAATAAGACAAAAGCAAAATGCCTTTAATATTAGCAAAAAGCTTATCTTTACCTATGCATGAGCATGTATTTAATTCATAATAATCTTATGACGGACATATCCGTTTTAAGAAACGGTTATGCATAAAAAGAGGGTGCTCATAGAAAATTCGTCTTCCCTTAAATAATGAATTAAACCCACTGATTTCCATACAGAAACGAGTAGAAACATGCAGAATTGAAACCACTCGAACATGACGTTTGCATTGGGAATTCACAACACCAAACGAAAGAAAACAAAAAATTCTCACTCCAAACACAGAAACACAGATTAAAATTTAAGCAGCAAAAAAGATTAAAATATTATCCTACACTTTACCACTACTAAATACGGAGTATTTTTTTCCAAATCCTCTATATATTAAAACCCAAACATATAAAGCCCCTACATTAACCCACGTCATCCCAACAATTTTTTTTTTCTTCTTCAACTTACATGGGAATAAAAGTAGTGGTGGACCCCGCTTTTTTTTTTCTCCATTACTTTCTTTTATAATTTAGACTTTAGAGTTATTCATGTGTATATTTATTTATTTTTACTATTTTTTGGCTATATTTTTAATTTAGCCTCTTCATATATTTCATTTGTCTTATATAACTCATTTGGAGTAAATAAAAGACATGGTCAAATAAACCCGAACTCGAAAAATCGATTGAAAATATTTGGGGACTTTTTATAAAACGGAAACAAAAAACTAAGCGTCGTTTTTAAATTTTTCCTATTTTCTATTGAAAATATTGAAAATATCAAGTGGTATGACATTTTTCCTATTTTCTCAATTTTACCCTTGACTTTATAAATCTTATTCCCTCCGCTTAAGTCATTTGTTTAAATTTTATCTTAGATATTGTAATAAAATACACACAAATAATTGAAACAACGGAAATACTTTCTTTCTCAATACTTTTTACTATTTTTAATGAAAATCACAATAAATTTAACAAAAAAAATGAATTCAACAAATAATTAAAAGGACTAATGGTAATGATTTTTTAACAAATTAATCTATCAAAGAAAATAATTTAAACATATATATTTTAAATTTACTATAAAAAATACTAAAATTTGAACCAGGCATGGAAAATCGTCTAATACCACTATACCAGACTGGGACGTAAACATTTCATTCCTGAACATTGGTCAAGATGCAGAAGATCTACGTCTTAAGAGCAAATCACTTTTTTTTTTTTAAAATGTATTTGAATTTGTTTGAATTATCATCATTAATACATGAATTTGTTTAGTGGTCTTGAAATTATACGGAGTATAATTTAGTAGGAGCTTATAATTTAGTCTTAGACAAGTAAAGGTATTGGATTGTTAGGCTACTTGAAAAAGGGTTGGTTTTGACTAAAATCATTTTACACTGAATTAGTATTAGAAAATCAATTAAAAACATCATTTTGTCATACCACTTGATATAGTTTTCGTACCATTTCTATTATTGATTGTGACTCACAATGTCTCTTTTGTGTGGCACATGTTTTCATATCAGTTGTAATTATTTTATCATATATTGTAATCATTATTAATTAATATCCAATTTTATAGTATACGTACACCTTTTATTACTTTTTGTACATCCATCAGTTTATATTTAGTCTTTCAATAAGTAAAATTGTAAGTCATTTTACATTAATTTAGTGTAAAAGCGCCTAATTAATGTTTGTAAAATATATTTGGGTAATTTCATAAATTCCACAAGAATTAATGTTTGTAAAATATATTTGGGTAATTTCATAAATTCCACCAATTATATCATGTATGTTTCGTTAATAATGTCTTTACTATTTTTCATAAAAACATCCCCGTGCAATTTTGCACGGGGTTAAAACTAGTTTGGTGGGCTTATCGAAGCAAAAGAGAGGCCCAGGTGATGCCCACTGCCACACTCTTCTGTCACCTTCTTTCTCTTAAACTCCTCTCCCATTAAAAATAATAAAAATATGAAATATAGTTGGTCTTGCTTCAGACGGACTATTTTGGTCTGAAACAATAAGATGCACTAAATTTAGATTTGGATTTCCTCAAATTATACCACTCAATTTTTTCAATTTTCCATCTCTACAATTTTTTTTCAACTAAACTTTGAGTGTCAATAACTCATGGCTACGATTTCAGAAGACGATATAATTCTTCAGATCATACTTCTTTATGAGATCTTCTACTTAGAATTTTTTTTGTTGTTTTTTGAATTTATAGTGAATTATGATCCGTGAACGTCTTTTGACGGAATACATTTTGACTGATGAGAACTTCCGTGTAAAAGTTCCGCATGTAATGATTTTTTTTTCAAATTCATAATCTTAACGAGATCTTCGATTGGGGAAAAATTATCGCCTTCTGAAATCGTAGCCAAGAGTTATTGTCGGTGAAAGTTTTTTCCAGATAAAAGAGGGGTACAAGCTAAGTGAGAAATAAAAAAGTTGAGAGGTACAAGTGAGAACATCCCTATAGATTTATTCCATGTTAAATAAAACTGTCTTAAGATAAAACATGTACAAATAAATGTTATTTGTACACTCATTTAAATATTTTAGGAAGCCACTTTAACATGAGACCGGCTTAAACGATATTTTTCAATTACTCTGTATATGTTATGATAATTAAAAATCTGTCATGACTAATCCCTTTTATTTGAAAGTTTATTCCCTATTGTAGTGTCTGGGTATTCTCCGGGACTGAGAGATCACAATATAATGTATAATTTAGGCGTTGTTTAGTAAACTGTTATTGGCTGAAATTAGTAGATTTTTGACGGAATAGTAGTTTGACCTCCCATTTACCAGACCCACAAAATAAGCAGGTATGGGACAAAGTATTTTAAGAAAATTACAAAGGCCCAACCCACTACCCGTCCCAAACCCGCTAACCCGCTTATCCATAGGCCGAATATTTAACATGAACCCCGCCCATCTCCGACCTAACCCCGCAATTAATCACTTCTAGAATCAATCTACTAATTTCACGTGTTTGGCAAAAAAACATATTTTGGTAATACATTGGTCGAAATTTAACCTTTTTTTTTAATATGATGTTATTTGAATATTATGCCATTAAGAGCATATTGCAATAACATATTAAATTGTACTCTTTCTGATTCACTAATATCTTCCACATTTCCTAATTCGGCAAATTCACTAACATCTTCCACTTTCCTTATTTGTCTATTATTTGTGGTTAATATAACATATAACCCCACATTCTCTCTCCTACTTTTATTTTCCTCCACATATTACCATTCCACTAAATATTTGTAATATCCCGAATAAAATAAATTTTAAGATTACTAATAATAATATGACCATCAAACTTTATAAACTAGAATTGTATATTTATTTGTATAAACGAAAAAGAACTCTACTTTATGAGAGTATATGAGTCGGGAATCGTATTAGAGGTAGCACGTGAAATTCTCTCCATATGCCGTAAATTTTTACTAATATAGATAACCTATAAAATTAAAGAAGGAAAAAAAATAAAAATAAAAATAAAAACAAAAATCTCACAAACTCCACGTTAGAAGTCTAATGCATGCTATTTTTGACTAAGCAAATTACAAAGCTACGTGTACATTTCTCCTCGTATTATTATTATATATATATATATATTTAAAAAAAATAAATAAACAGAACACTCATACACAAAAAAAAAAAAGAAGAAGAAGGGGATAGCCAGGAAGAATTACGAAGAAAAGCATAGAAGCAGGGAAATAGTTACGCCGTATTATTTTCTAATGACCTTTTATATCAAAGGATGGTATGATTTCGGGATCCTTCGTCGTTATAAGTATTTACTTACCGACTTATACATAAATAAAATAAGAGGATAGTATAAGTATCCGTAATTTTTATATTAGAACCATAGATATATAATGCTAGTATGATCTCGAGACCCTTCGTCGTTATAATTATTTATTTATCATCTTATTACGTAAATGAATAGGAGGATAGTACGTATAATAAGAAGTTGCTCATATTATTGTCACCGTAAGTTTTGTATTAGAACCGTTATAATGCTAATATAATTTTGAACCCTTATAGCCGAAATAAAATGATAGTATCCGTATTGAGTTTAAAATTGTTTATAGCAATTGGACTGAGAAGTTTATATTAATGACGTTATGCTGCTCACGTGTATAATGATGTAAAAGACACAATTAGAATAACTTGGAACAAATAGTACGTGTTACTGTTAACTGGTTATGCCCTCCTCCCAACTTAATGAATAATTTCACTATCTATAATGAAAACAAATTTAGGAAATAATCTACATACGATTATACGAGAATGAAAAGGGCTAAATAGCCTAATTATATACTCCTAGTATGTACATAGGAGAAGAAATAAGAAGGGACAAAAAGTGAAATCTCCCCTTAATATAAAAGCTGAGTTTTTTCGAGCCTTCTTATTGGCTGAAAAAACTCACTTTTCTCCCCCTTTTTCTAGGCAAGTGGGACCCACACAATTTCAATAACATTTATTTACTCTCTCTCCTACACATACCAACTATCCTACTTTCATGAATACATACTCCTATATAATATGACAACCTATTATATAAATGACTTATGACTTATATAATAATAATAATAATAATAATAATTAAGTCCATCCATTTAATATATATACTAAACAAAAAAACAAAAAGACAGTAATATAATAAAAATAAATGTCAAGTATACAGTAATTTGAATAAATACAATTTACTTCCAATAAAACAAAAAAATAATAGGGAAAAAGAAAGTAATTTGATCATAAATTTATAATAGCCAATTATTTATTTAAAATAAAAATTTATCATAAGAATTAGTAAAATATAAAGACTTAATTAAAAAAAGAAATAAATTATTAATACTAAAAATATGAATATAAGAAACGTAAAAAAAAAAGAAAAAAAATGCTTAAAAGATAGAAAATAGATCAAAATAAAAATATGTGTAGAAAAAAAATTCATGGATAGCTATCAACATTAATAAAAATGAATACAATATCATCAAACATCAAAATTAGACGAGGTACTTAAACTTTGTCCTACTCCGTATAAAGTATATAACCCATTAAGACGCCAAAAAATAGAAAGTTTTTGCAATCTTAAGACGCCAAAAAATAAAAAATGCATATATAAACCGAAAAAGTTAATGAAGGATAAAAATCGAAGTAATAAAAATCAGATGTGTTTGGTTGAAATTAGTACAACAAACTCAACTGATTAATATTAAATATAAAGTATAGAGAATATAAGGAACTACGCTTCTAGGCTTTTAGCTGAATAGCATTTTTTGGATCGTACTCCGTATTTCTAACATGGAACAAGGGGACCAACCTAATACACAATCTAATAAAAATATTATAATGGAATTTAAATGTAAATGGCCACCCCTATGTGTGTAATCTTTATAAATGGGTACTTTTTTTTATTTGAGTCTACGCCAATTACTTACACGTTTAGCATACTTAATACACGTGTTTTAATTATAAACTATTTAGTTCATATCTCCAATAATAGCGGCATAGCGCACACAATTATGATAATACGACCGGTGCATTTTATGCACGGGTTTAAAACTAGTAAATAAGATAAAGCACAGTAGATAAGAGACATGCTCTACTATTAAAATGAGATGACATTATACTAACTGTTATAATATTTTAATTGTCGAATTCATATTATTGTTATTTTATCGGTTGCATATTATATTAACGTCTTAGATGTTATAATGTTTGCCATGATGTCATGTTGGTACTGTTGTCATAATGCATAATTGGCCAATTGTAGCATTCGGGATACGATTATTGGTTTGAGATGACATTATTATGGAAACCAAAACTGTGTACACAGTAGGGGCGTTGGCTCCAAATTAAAGGAGCGTTGGCTCCAGGGGCGTTGGCTCCATGTGAATAAAAGGGGCATTGGCTCCAGGGGCGTTGGCTCCATGTGAATTAAAGGAGCGTAGGCTCCAGGGGCGTTGGCTCCATGTGAAAAGTAATGTCTCTCATACATTAATGGTATACCGATATTAGTGTGATGTGAGTATATGTTTATATTTATCTATCTATCTTGCTGGTATTGAAGTGATAAATGGTAAAATGTTTGGGTGAGTGGATGACCTACTGGTTTCCAGTAAGCTCGAAATGTGGCATAATAAGGAGAATTGTTCATGAATAAAGGAAGACGCAATGTCTCTTGTTCGGTAATGGTAGACCGACATTAATGTTATATGAATATGTGTTCTTAAGAAAATAAGAAATGATATAATGATTGTAGACCTGACTGGTTGGCAGAAAATACTGTATGATGGTAAGTTATTGCTCGGGTAATTTAGTGTACTCGCTGGCGTGATATTAATAAGGAATAAGGAAAAATGAATAATGAAAATGACATAAGGCCGGTGGAGGCAACCAGAGTCATACTCAGCCTGTGGTTGGCTGATTCCGTTATTTTTATATATTTTTCAGGTACAAGTATCAGGGGGGTCAAGAGTGAGAAAATCCATAAAGAAGACGAGACTTATAAGATGTTTAATTAAATAAATAGAGTTTTTAGTTTTGGTTTTATAAGTGTATTTATTTTATTGTATAAGCCTTGTATTTCCCGGAGGGAAAATACGGCGGTGACGCCCTGTAATTCCGTTGCTGTCTATTATTGATATAAAGAGCTATTTTGAGCTACCTGCCTGTTTTTGGGGGCGTTACAGATTGGTATCAGAGCAATCCCGCAACCGCGTGTTGAGCCTTCGGCCATACGTCTAGCGGGGAAAAGATTTTAGGGCTAAAATAAATAAAATAAAAATATGAATCTAGCGAGAGTTGGGTAGATTTATAATTACGGGTAGATTAGATATGATAGGGCCTTAGTTTTATACTAGAAGTTATATTATATATGCCTTGTCCTTACACTGAAGTATTTTATGTGTATCATCTTTTGAATTTTGATACGTGTGTATGGAAATGTTTGTAAGTAAAGTAAGCTATGTTACGTGTAAATATATAATATATAAAGAAGACCGGGCTGATGGGAATATGGAAATAAACTAACAATTAAATTATGCGGCACCATGCGGGAAAGGACCAAATGTAACAGAGGAAAAAAAATAATTCATTCATAGATCGATAAATTATTCCTGATGTAGTAGCAAAACAGAGTAATATGTTGTAGCGTGGAGTTGTATAAATGCCTTGGAATTCATATAACTATACTTGGAGTGAATGAATACATTTGATTTACTAAGGATCTTAGTCGTTTTGGGATGAAATTACATAACACTTGTGGAATGTAATACGTACAAATAACATGAATTATTTATTAAGCGAAAGCAGGTTGATATTTATTTGAGTTTAGATATAACAAGAGCTATGTTTTTTTTTTTTCATATATGATAACTTTGTGTAGACTAGTTAATATATGGTTAAGCTTACAATGGGATGATTTTAGATTTACGTACATTGGGATTTGGGACCAAATAAAATCAGTAAGTTGGCGTAAAAAAAAATTAAATTAAAGAAAATAATAATGATTCATCTATAATATTCACATAGAATCATATATTTGTATTAGTAAGATAATGATTGGGCAAGTATATATTTCCAAGAGGTGACAAGTATGGAGGAATGGGACCCCGAGACTGACAAATGGGAAAAGGAATGGGGAGGTGCATTTGGGAGCGGTGAATGGGAGAAGCAGAAGAAGGGGGTTATCGTGATGGATTCACCTGTTGGGAAAGGGAAAGAGATGGTCAAGGGTAAAGATTATGTTGTGTCAGTATCATCGGATGAGGGATTAACTATCAAGGATAAACCCGAAGAGGATAAGGACCCATTCGAACCAAGATGTAGTCACTGGATGAAGAACCATTTAGATGAGGAGGAAGAGTAGACGAAGATTACCCTACTTTTGACCCAACCAACCAAGACTAACGGTTTAAATAACCAAAATTTTGTTGTAAGTACCCATTGGTTGTCTAATGTAGTATATGTAATGGTATGTGAACTTCTTTGTGTTGGATGGATGGAAAGTATAAGTAACTTTGGCTAGTGTAATTATTTAAAACTGGTTAATAAGAAAAACTTGTACGGGGAAGTGACAAGTTCATGTAATCAAACCTAAACATTAACTTATGTTAATAATAATTTCTCAAATTCAAACCTAGGAAATCATTAAAATAAACATACATTTATAATTGGGGAGAACCAGTAATTTTAAATATAGGTTAGAAAAATTTTATGATCATCATATGTATTTAATAGAAGAAGTAAATTTGATATTCATGACAGTAGGATGATGAAAGGAATGTTTAATCATGTTAGTTATAAATGCTAGTATGTATATCGTAGTATTATGATCAGATAACCGAGTTGTAATGACTAATGTTACACCAGATACTACAGTAAGGACAAAGGGTATGAATTGTATAGTTCTGGGAATAGAAAGATAACCAGAATTAGAAACTATATTGGGAAGCTTGTAATTGTAAGAAGTTGCATTATTGGGAAAAAATATTAGTGATTTAATTTAATTGAATGGAAAATAAACCAATACATTGTACATAATATATATTCATATAATTGGAATGTGGTTAATGGAAAAAAAATAGTCGGAATATAAATTTTAGCTTATGCAAATATATAATGCGATAAATTGTTGAAAGAAGAATTCTCATAGACGAAAAGTTAGACCTTTTAAGTAGCTATGTTGAAAATACTTATTAAATTAATAGTTAAATTGAAATATTATTTAAAGGTAAATTTAAGAGATTTCAAATTAGACTTCCTGTTAAATGGTAAATATTCTACAAAGATTTTCATACTAAGAATTTTCAATTTATATTAAGTAGATATGACCGAAGAAGCCGTATGTAATTCGGTTAGACTTAATATTATATGTGTTGTCAAAGTGAAAGAAGATATATGAGATAAATATTATTGCATTGAGTATGTGTACTTATTAATTAGGTATAAAATTAAAGTATTATGTTGGTTACAGTTAGCTTTTGTAATCGGATTGATTTAAGAGCAAAATTTGTTTTCGTAGACATTTAATAAAGAATTATATGAAAATAAGTGAGATAAACTAGAACACTGTGTTTTAAAAAAAACGAGTGAGAGAGAGGGACTTTGAACGTATATCCGTAGCGATGCTTAGAAGAAATTATATTAAATAAATTAGTTTACGAGCTTATATTCTATATAGTAATATTTTAGGTTATAACTATTATTGCTACAGAGAAGAAAAATATATAAATTTTGAGATGACTTTGTGAATATAAAGGAGTTTTTGTGTCACTTGATCAAAGGACGAGAGCTTTTGGTGATAGCATGCAATTATGTGATTACAATTTTTGTAAGCCAACTATCCGTAGTGTATTACATCATTGTATTCATGACATTGTAATTTTAGAATTCCGACTCATTGTCGTTTTCCCTGTTTAGTTGATACTATATAAGCAATTTTTGAAATTTTATTATTCAAATGGTTTCTCGTATTACGAAGGCTTCTAATTAGTTCAGGTTAAGCGTTTGGAAATTTTCAAATTACGTTGTATGAAAAAAAGGGGCAAATATAACTTTTCAAATAATGGGAAAAATGAACTTTTCATTTTTAATTTGACTTTGGGTGGTTGTGAGATGCTATGACTTGTTATTGGAGACGTCTAATAACAAATTAAGCACCTACAAACTAATGCAGGATTTGAATTCGTCTTTGTATTGGATTACTCGAATTCTTGTTCGCGACAGGAATTCCTGTGTTCCATTATATAAGACTTTTACTCATTTTATAGATGTCCTCAAAATACTTTTGTTAAATTGGATTCTTATAGCTTATTTGAGTTGTGAGAACGATGTTTTAACTTTCCATTTTCTATTTGCAAGTTTCGGGACGAAACTTATTTTAAGGAGGGTAGAATGTAATATCCCGAATAAAATAAATTTTAAGATTACTAATAATAATATGACCATCAAACTTTATAAACTAGAATTGTATATTTATTTGTATAAACGAAAAAGAACTCTACTTTATGAGAGTATATGAGTCGGGAATCGTATTAGAGGTAGCACGTGAAATTCTCTCCATATGCCGTAAATTTTTACTAATATAGATAACCTATAAAATTAAAGAAGGAAAAAAAATAAAAATAAAAATAAAAACAAAAATCTCACAAACTCCACGTTAGAAGTCTAATGCATGCTATTTTTGACTAAGCAAATTACAAAGCTACGTGTACATTTCTCCTCGTATTATTATTATATATATATATATATTTAAAAAAAATAAATAAACAGAACACTCATACACAAAAAAAAAAAAGAAGAAGAAGGGGATAGCCAGGAAGAATTACGAAGAAAAGCATAGAAGCAGGGAAATAGTTACGCCGTATTATTTTCTAATGACCTTTTATATCAAAGGATGGTATGATTTCGGGATCCTTCGTCGTTATAAGTATTTACTTACCGACTTATACATAAATAAAATAAGAGGATAGTATAAGTATCCGTAATTTTTATATTAGAACCATAGATATATAATGCTAGTATGATCTCGAGACCCTTCGTCGTTATAATTATTTATTTATCATCTTATTACGTAAATGAATAGGAGGATAGTACGTATAATAAGAAGTTGCTCATATTATTGTCACCGTAAGTTTTGTATTAGAACCGTTATAATGCTAATATAATTTTGAACCCTTATAGCCGAAATAAAATGATAGTATCCGTATTGAGTTTAAAATTGTTTATAGCAATTGGACTGAGAAGTTTATATTAATGACGTTATGCTGCTCACGTGTATAATGATGTAAAAGACACAATTAGAATAACTTGGAACAAATAGTACGTGTTACTGTTAACTGGTTATGCCCTCCTCCCAACTTAATGAATAATTTCACTATCTATAATGAAAACAAATTTAGGAAATAATCTACATACGATTATACGAGAATGAAAAGGGCTAAATAGCCTAATTATATACTCCTAGTATGTACATAGGAGAAGAAATAAGAAGGGACAAAAAGTGAAATAAATAAGATAAAGCACAGTAGATAAGAGACATGCTCTACTATTAAAATGAGATGACATTATACTAACTGTTATAATATTTTAATTGTCGAATTCATATTATTGTTATTTTATCGGTTGCATATTATATTAACGTCTTAGATGTTATAATGTTTGCCATGATGTCATGTTGGTACTGTTGTCATAATGCATAATTGGCCAATTGTAGCATTCGGGATACGATTATTGGTTTGAGATGACATTATTATGGAAACCAAAACTGTGTACACAGTAGGGGCGTTGGCTCCAAATTAAAGGAGCGTTGGCTCCAGGGGCGTTGGCTCCATGTGAATAAAAGGGGCATTGGCTCCAGGGGCGTTGGCTCCATGTGAATTAAAGGAGCGTAGGCTCCAGGGGCGTTGGCTCCATGTGAAAAGTAATGTCTCTCATACATTAATGGTATACCGATATTAGTGTGATGTGAGTATATGTTTATATTTATCTATCTATCTTGCTGGTATTGAAGTGATAAATGGTAAAATGTTTGGGTGAGTGGATGACCTACTGGTTTCCAGTAAGCTCGAAATGTGGCATAATAAGGAGAATTGTTCATGAATAAAGGAAGACGCAATGTCTCTTGTTCGGTAATGGTAGACCGACATTAATGTTATATGAATATGTGTTCTTAAGAAAATAAGAAATGATATAATGATTGTAGACCTGACTGGTTGGCAGAAAATACTGTATGATGGTAAGTTATTGCTCGGGTAATTTAGTGTACTCGCTGGCGTGATATTAATAAGGAATAAGGAAAAATGAATAATGAAAATGACATAAGGCCGGTGGAGGCAACCAGAGTCATACTCAGCCTGTGGTTGGCTGATTCCGTTATTTTTATATATTTTTCAGGTACAAGTATCAGGGGGGTCAAGAGTGAGAAAATCCATAAAGAAGACGAGACTTATAAGATGTTTAATTAAATAAATAGAGTTTTTAGTTTTGGTTTTATAAGTGTATTTATTTTATTGTATAAGCCTTGTATTTCCCGGAGGGAAAATACGGCGGTGACGCCCTGTAATTCCGTTGCTGTCTATTATTGATATAAAGAGCTATTTTGAGCTACCTGCCTGTTTTTGGGGGCGTTACAATATTGGACAAAAACAAATGTGGAAGATGTTAGTGAATAAGAGGGAGTACATGAAAAGTGTACAATTGTCTTGTAATATGCTACTCCCTCCTCCCAATCAATAACTTACATTTTCTTTATTTTCAACTCATAAAATAAAGTCAGTATAAACATCACTGAGACACACATAGAATAATTACCAAACACTATTTTTTAAAATCTGTCAAATTAATTTGCTAATTAAACCAGTCGTTAAAATCTGTTAACTTATTCTACTAAAGTCATTTATTATTATAAATTGTTTTTGTCATTTGACAATCAGGGTTTTAATCTTACATAAACCATAGAAATCCACATTATTACGTTATTTGTTGGATTATATACTCCCTCCTAGTCACTCATTTATTTC
>JAIUZE010007883.1:0-42134 GCA_022085475.1 Heliosperma pusillum | reverse complement strand
CTCGGGTTTTATAATTATATTACGGTAATTGATTAAATATAATTAGATATTAAGTTAATTAAACCAAATATCAAGATATTATTTAGATATTATGTTATTGTAATCAAAAGAAAGAAAATATCAAGTCTTATGAGAGGAAAAAGAGACGTGTGAAATGGAGAGGAATCGGGTCTGTTTTTAAGCGATTTGCGGAGTTTAAGTTGACAGACCGATAAAGTTACAAATATCTTAGATATTTTTATTAGTTTAATCATATTAATTAAAAGATCTAATATGAGTTGAAAAAAAGTGACATGGGGCGTGTGACTCATGCAAGAGTCGGGTTTCGGGACTTAAGTTGACCCGGGAATAGTTAAATGACGTTCGGGGTTAAATCGTAAAAGTTATTCTTTAATTCCAAATGAATTCAAAATAATTATATTAAATTTTCATAAATCCAAATAAATTCTTAATAAAAAAAATTAAAAATATTATTTTTTTTAAATAAAAATTCGGTCTTCAAACTTACAAGGCGAGTCGGGAAAGTCAACGAAAGTCAAAGTCGACTTAAAAGTCAAGAAAAGTCAAAGATGACTTAAAAGTCAAGAAAAGTTTATGACGACTTAAAAGTCAAGAAAAGTCAATGACGACTTTAAAAAGTCAAGACAAGTCAAAGACGACTTAAAAGTCAAGAAAAGTCAAAGATGACTAAAAACGGGATTTTCATGAAATCTCTCAGAAATTCCAAATACGAACTCGGAATTTCAAAATACGACTCGAAACAATAAATTCTATTTTAAAAACTTAACCTTGCTGAAAAGTATCCTTAAGAAATTTTACTAGAAAAATTGGGTACTTTTCGGGTTGTTACAGAGAACTTAAGTCTACACAATTTTTCTCGAATCCCAAATTCATTCCAATCAACACTAACATTCCACCAAGTCTAAAATTCTTCCGACCAAGTAAAATATGCCACAAACAAAAGGGTATGGTGTCCACAAAAGGTCACGTGAGAAAGTTGAGGGTACAAATGGTAAGATGGAGGAAACTATCAAGAGTAATTTCCAAGAGGCAAACAAGTTGGAAGAGAAAGAAGCACTTAGATAGAAGGAAGAGAGCATGATACATTAAGGACAAGAGAAATCATCGATGAGGAAGAAATATACTTCAATTAGGCTTGTCACTCTTCAATCTTCGGTAAAGGACACTCCTTCTAGGTAACACAAGATCCACCTTCAAGACGGTAGATACAAACAAACATAACATCACTCAACACAATCAACAAACAAGTTAGAACCTAACAAACATCAAGTACACCAAAGACTACCACCTTAGGTCCTTAAGTCTACCCATCTCTCATTTATTATTTTAAGGTCAAGTAGTTTAAGTCTAGGGTTCACGTGTGTGCGTCGGGAGCGTTTAAGCTCTGATACCAACTGTGACAACCCTCGCGAATGCGAAAATAAAACATAAGAAGCATGTGAATTATAAAGCGGAAAATACGGTGTTTTTAAAACTTTTTACATGCAAGATAGAAATACGAGGAATGTCAATAATTACAAATCAAATATAAAATACTACAAGAGACGTAGTGATAAGTGAATATTTGTATGATTTTATCCCCTCATTTTAGCTCGATTTAATATGGTTTTTCCATTTTAAGAAGTGATTTTATGAGCTAATCTCTCCTTTGCAGTATTTCTCGTGCTTTAATGTCATTTGTAGGAATTTAGTCGTTTCTACTTCAAATCTAGTCATTTGAAGGAAATATGAGCAAGCAGAAGCTAAGAAGGACGATTATGTGAGGTTAAGATGGCATGCTATAAAGATCTAGAGGTTCCGAGTCAAAGGGAACAAGTCTCAAGTCATTCCGAGCTCATATGCACAAGTTGCGACGGTTTTGCTATTCGTCGACGAAAGTCGTCTCAAACCTCATGCTCCGACCCTTAACCCTTGGGGACATGATCAGGCCCAAATAGGGGAGGAAATGAGGCCCAAGAGGTGTTAGTTACGTCTCCGTTTGAATCTAAAGTCAATGGAGTCAAGGTAGATCAAGTCACGTACCAAGGGAAGATCAAACGATAGTCAATTGCCAAGAGTGCAACATCCCCGATCGGATTACCACTTCCCCTATCGGGGAAGTTTGCTGACGTACATATCTTCACGTCATCACCCTATCTTTAAATGCAAGGCTTAATGGCTTGTTTAATGGGCATGAATCCGAACGCATTTTGGCAGCCTCTCAACCCTATAAATAGCCTAGCCTCCACA
This sequence comes from Heliosperma pusillum, assembly GCA_022085475.1. NCBI lineage: Eukaryota > Viridiplantae > Streptophyta > Magnoliopsida > Caryophyllales > Caryophyllaceae > Heliosperma > Heliosperma pusillum. The sequence continues at coordinate 39,884 of JAIUZE010007883.1, read as the reverse complement.
CAACTAAGATGTACACAAAAACACTTCTCTTCTCTCTTTAGTTTAGTTTCTCTCCTTTCTCTCATATTTCTTATTTTAGTTTAGTTTTAAATTTCTCTAGTTTAGTTTAGTTTAGTTCTAAGTTTGTATGGTTCTACTTGTAATTGGAACTCAAGTTTTCGGGTTTGTATTTCCTATTCAAGTTCTTGTTCCATTTCAATCTTTGCTCATCCTTTTCGGTAATCCTTGTTCTTGCTTTTACATTATAGTTTCATTTTCTTTTAGTATTTCCTTTATCATGTTTACCACTCTTAGTTTTATAATCTTAGTTTCCCTTTCATTGTTAATCATGCATAAGTAGTCACCTTTCTAGGGTGTAGGGTAACCATGTTAGATTGATTAAAAGACGATAATTGGATAAAGAAATTGTGCCTTTAAAACGTTGTGTCTATGCATGTTTGGATTGTAATGATAGTTGACGATTTTTGGCCATAATAATTGACTAGTATGGAATTCTTTTCCAAGCTAGACATATGAGAATTGAATAGACAAAGCATGACATGGTAGATTAAGACCTAGTAAATCGCCTACAAGCCTGCTAGACCATCTGATCTATGATTGTAATGAACACATCATTCTTACGAACTTGCAATGAATTATTTGCATATCTTAAATCCAATTTCTCCAATATGTCAATCTACATGTGTGAACCTATTTCCCTAGATTGTTTTCTATATCGAGTCATTAATTATTGTTTCAGTTTTCTAGAATTAGAAATAACCATTGTGACAATCATACAAGTTGAAATTCTAATCATATCTTTTCACAAGTATCTCCCGTCTCCCCGAGATCGACCCCTTACTTCCCTAATTGCATTTATTTGTTGTTAGCCTAGCCAAGGGTTATTTATCTTTGATTAGGGTATGCGACAACCCGATCAAATTTTGGCGCCGTTGCCGGGGAGCACGGTTTTGTTTATTTGTGATTAGTAGAGTTTTACCTTGTCTTTTTCTTTTTTTCTTTTGTCTCGAGGAACACTTGTTCCTTGTGATTTTTCTCACCTTTTTCTTGTAGTATAGTGACTCTTTTCAGGTAATAGGAATATTTTCTTTCAAAGGGATTACTTTATTTTCTCTCAATGACTGTCTATTTCAAACCTCCACAATGCGAGAATGAGCCTTTCCATGAATACCTCGACCGATTTTATAGCTATTCTAACCATATTATCTCTCTTGGGTATACCCTTGAAGAGACCTATATGAGAGATGTCGTGATTCATGGAATGCTCATTGAGTGTCATAGCCTGGCTATGCAATTGAGTGGTGGAAGTTTTTATCAGAAGAGAGGAAAGGAACTTTGGATTTTCTTGGACTTTATGGCATCCCAATCTTGGGATGAAACGCACCGGCGGTTGAGAATCCAAAAGCAAATCAATGAAATCATGGCTCAAATTCAAATGCTCAAAGGGCAAAAGGAAGAACCCACGTTTAAAAATGTAAGCCAATCAATTTTCCTTATGCTTTTTCACCTCCTCCATGTGAGTCTATTTTCTCCTGTGCTTTTTCAGCCCCCCCATGTGAGTCTAATTCTCCCCAATCATATGAATTAATAGATGACGATGATGATGGTCCAACCTTTTCTATTGAAAGTCACTCTAGTGTCGTTCCATTTGACAATTTTGAGACCCCCATTATTGATATTGACCATATGGTAGTCGAGACTTTAGACAAGGATGTTGTTAAGCCCATTTGTGACTCCCATGGAGAGTCGTTGATCGAGTCATCATATTTCTTTGAAAATCCTTTCGCTAAAGATATTCCAGATTTATTTGAAAATGATACTGGGTTTTGTGAACCTAGCCTTGAAATTAAGTGGGATCAACCACCCATTTTTGATTCCCACTCCTTTGATTCACCCTACCCCTAATTAGAGTCCACTAATGATATTTTAGGAACTAATTGTTTGTTCCATGATCTTAAACATTTCACTCCATCTCTCACTGACGAGTGGAGCAGTTCAGTGGTCATCTATGTAGTTTCTCATGCGCACAATGATAAGATATATCAATTCTTACCTTACATATTTCATGCCTATATCTTGTCAATTGTTTACATATGTTTTTGTATAGCTCATGCGCAGATATATGATCGACTTCTAAGGGCATTGACATGCTTTTTAAGGGACAAAGAATGATTTTCATTAATAAAGAGTCTAGCAAGACATTTAAATAAAGCTTCGCGGGAGGCAACCCGTGTTTTATTATATTTTTGTTGGACAATTTAATAATGTTAATTTTTAAATAATTCATTTGGTTCTAATAGCTTTGACAATAAGACAATAATTTCATCTAGTATTGTAATAGCTTGTTCATCACAGGTACTTTGGTGCTTGGGTTGTATTTTGCCCCGTTTTCAAGCTAGCTTGGGGGAGCTGCTGCACAGTTGTATGTTTTCTTTTCTTTCTTTACCATTTTGTTGAGTCGTCCCCCATTCCTTTGTTGGTTATGTTGTCCTTCTTTGTGTTTTCCGCGCTTAAACCCGTTTCGCACATTGAGGACAATGTGTTATTCTAGCTTGGGGGAGGGATTTAGTTTGTGTCGTTGTTTATTTAGTCTAGCTGTTTATTGAGTTGGAAAAATTTGAAAAATCCAAATTAATCAAAAAATTAAAATTTTTTAATAAAAGTTGTGTGTTTTGTCCACCCAATTGTGTTGTGCATAATGTCATTCCTCAATGCATTTCCCTTATTGTAGCTTTTTGGCCAATGTTTCACGCTTTTGACGGGATTTTGCATACATGGGGATGTCTTGTACACAGTGGGTGAGGGATTGATTTTAGACTTATTAGGCTTGATCTTGACTTTGGCAAACTACATATACGGTAAGGTAGAGCCTCCAGTGATCGGTACATCTATCCCCGATCCCAATTAGGTGTGTGTAGTTTCTCCTTATGATTTGCGTCACATCAAAAATGCACAAGTATGGTTTTCATTCCATTTCTAGTGAGCATTACATTCATGATTTAAAAAGCATTTAAAGCCATTCGCCATTCACTTTGAATCCATTGCCTAAATTTAGCCCATTTTCACATTGTTTCACATTTCATTAGCTACATGTAAAAATATTGCCTACCTTGTTAAGTTAGTAGCTATACCGTTTGTGTTTGGGTGCTCATTTGGGATATTGTTCAAGTTATGTCAAAGTGATCTTGATTGGACGGAATTACTGATTGCCGTGCCGAAGAAAAAGAAAAAGAAAAAAAAAAGAGTTCAGAAAAAAAAATGAAAAGAAAAAAAAATGAAAAAAATGATATTGAATATGAAAGAATGAAAAGAAAGAAAGTAGCATGTATTGAAAAAGAAAAAAAATGGTTTATGAAAAGAAGAAGAAGTTGTGAGTGTTATTTCCATGATCCGAAATTCAAAAAGTTGGGAAATTCACTCTTGTGTTGCCATGAGTATAAGCCAATTTGCTATTTTTGGCTTAGTTTTATTTTCTTGGGAATGGTTCCGAGTTTTGATTGAGCATCCTTGCATAATTGGTATGTTGCTAGCTTGACCTTAGCTCCACATTACCATAATTCATTTGTCCACTTTGTTACCCATCTCCCATAGCCTTCTTCTTGCTTTTGACTTCTTTCTATGCTTTTCATGATTGTTTTAACTTGTAGTTTTGGAATGTTTACCATATTAGATTGCGGGCGCATTCTCATGAGTCGTAGATAGGAGAGTGCCACTCAAATATAAAATAATATTTCCTTGATTTATATACAAATTTGAGTGTTGAGTTCACCGTGAGAGTCCATTGTCAAACGATCATGCAAGGGGCGAAAAGTCTATTTGATATTTCTTATGCTGAGCCGTTATGCAAATCTCAACCATGTTTTGCATTTCCCTATGCCCACGTTGTTTCGGGATGTATTTCATTGTGCTCTATAAGCTACTTGATGGGATTTGCATTTGGTTGGATTGATTGTTGCTCGTCGCCCTTGTCCTTGTCATGTTTGTTATTGCATGCTTGCTTGAGGACAAGCAAGGGTTTAGCTTGGGGGAGTTTGATAAGTGAATATTTGTATGATTTTATCCCCTCATTTTAGCTCGATTTAATATGGTTTATCCACTTTAAGAAGTGATTTTATGAGCTAATCTCTCCTTTGCAGTATTTCTCGTGCTTTAATGTCATTTGTAGGAATTTAGTCGTTTCTACTTCAAATCTAGTCATTTGAAGGAAATATGAGCAAGGAGAAGCTAAGAAGGACGATTACGTGAGGTTAAGAGGGCATGCTATAAAGATCTAGAGGTTCCGAGTCAAAGGGAACAAGTTTCAAGTCATTCCGAGCTCATATGCACAAGTTGCGACGGTTTTGCTATTCGTCGACGAAAGTCGTCTCAAACCTCATGCTCCGACCCTTAACCCGTGGGGACATGATCAGGCCCAAATAGGGGAGGAAATGAGGCCCAACAGGTGTTAGTTACGTCCCCGTTTGAATCTAAAGTCAATGGAGTCAAGGTAGATCAAGTCACGTACCAAGGGAAGATCAAACGATAGTCAATTGACCAAGAGTGCAACATCCCCGATCGGGGAAGTTTGCTGACGTACGCATCTTCACGTCATCACCCTCTCTTTAAATGCAAGGCTTAATGGCTTGTTTAATGGGCATGAATCCGGACGCATTTTGGCAGCCTCTCAACCCTATAAATAGCCTAGCCTCCACACAACTAAGATGTACACAAAAATACTTCTCTTCTCTCTTTAGTTTAGTTTCTCTCCTTTCTCTCATCTTTCTTAGTTTAGTTTAGTTTTAGTTTTCTCTAGTTAGTTTAGTTTAGTTCAAAGTTTGTATGGTTCTACTTGTAATTGGAACTCAAGTTTTCGGGTTTGTATTTCCTATTCAAGTTCTTGTTCCATTTCAATCTTTGCTCATCCTTTTCGGTAATCCTTGTTCTTGCTTTTACATTATAGTATCATTTTCTTTTAGTATTTCCTTTATCATGTTTACCATTCTTAGTTTTATAATCTTAGTTTCCCTTTCATTGTTAATCATGCATAAGTAGTCACCTTTCTAGGGTGTAGGGTAGCCATGTTAGATTGATTAAAAGACGATAATTGGATAAAGAAATTGTGCCTTTAAAACGTTGTGTCTATGCATGTTTGGATTGTAATGATAGTTGACGATTTTTACCCATAATCATTGACTAGTATGGAATTCTTTTCCAAGGTAGACATACGTGAATTGAATAGACAAAGCATGACATGGTAGATTAAGACCTAGTAAATCGCCTACAAGCCTGCTAGACCATCTGATTTATGATTGTAATGAACACATCATTCTTACGAACTCGCAATGAATTATTTGCATATCTTAAATCCAATTTCTCCAATATGTCAATCTACATGTGTGAACCTATTTCCCTAGATTGTTTTCTATATCGAGTCATTAATTATTGTTTCAGTTTTCTAGCATTAGTAATAACCATTGTGACAATCATACAAGTTGAAATTCTAATAATATCTTTTCACAAGTATCTCCCGTCTCCCCGAGATCGACCCCTTACTTCCCTAATTGCATTTATTTGTTGTTAGCCTAGCCAAGGGTTATTTATCTTTGATTAGGGTACGCGACAACCCGATCACGTAGTCTCTTAAAATGTTATCAATGTCAAAGTGATTAGCAAACTAGCTAAATAAGGTCTAGAGGTGATTCATCCAGGAACAACTCCCGCTAGCTCACACCCGAACCCAGAATACCACAAGCAAAAAGCCATCCAATCAAGCAACCTGTTCATCCATGAAAAATATGAACGCCACAGTCAATGGGGAGTAACTCCGGGTTCTCCCAGCCATATCACATTAAACGTACATAAAAGTAAATACAAAAGTAGAAGCATGCATATATAGATATACATGTGAAATACGATAAGGATAGATAGGCAATTCAATATATAATGATAAGAGCATATGAAGTATAATCCGTAACCATCATGCTATAGATAGACTCGGGGAAGACACTCTTAGGCAACCAAATACGCTCACTAGGGCTTGCATCTAACCGTTAGCGGTATAAGTTTGATAAGATTGAGACTCGACAAACAAACCATGCCAAGTCACCCAATGATCACGAATAATCAATCATGTAATCATCCATCCAAACATACCAATACATTGACGACATCTCTAACGGTAAATGCCACGCACTAGCACCGTGTACATGCTAGTATGATTAAAAGGCATCCACGGGTAAAAAACATTCCCTGAACGCATACACGATTCAATTCATTTCGTATATGTAGACTAATTTCCTCCTAGTAGCACGACGATATAAATATCTGTTCCTAGTCTAAATCTGGCCAGACTCTCGGAATAAACCATTTTCCGATTCGACATGCGATGGCATTTCGCATCCAAGACTCGGTCAATCATAGACGCCGAGTACCCCAAATTCGGTCGATAATTCACGAAAGAGGCGGAAAAGAGCACAAGCCTCATAACAAGCGGTACGCTACATGCAAATAACACCACCTTGCAAGTACACAACATTTGACGGCCGGGTCGATCAACGCAAAGCGTTCGCCTCCCAACAACGTCGTCGTATGCCCACTAACACATGCAATTAAGAAGTAAGGATACATCCCCGTTCCGACATTCCAGCCTTACCAACGTGTAGGTAGCCAAGGGAATGAGAGTACATAGCACATAGGAAATTAGTGCTCAAACCGTAACATTTGTAAAACCGACTCAAAGTGGGACATACCAAAAACCGTCACAAAACATGAGAATAGGGAATTATAAAAATTTAACTATGATAAAAATGAATCAATACATGATACATAAGCATTAGAACAAGTTTATGAAGCATAATAAATAAGAAACATAGATCCCCTCTCCAAAACAACGTCTTTGGAAACCAACTAAAACAAGGGTCCACTTCAAACGGTTATAACTAGAGTTCTAGACATGAAAATGCAGAAATTCCAAAATGGAGGTGATAGCTTATTCTCTTACGGTTCCAACGGGATGTCACAAGCCCAAAAAAAGCAAGTAACGAAGGAGATATGATCATTTTACGAAAAGGGGTCAGTGCAGAAAAACTGCAGTCGACTTGGGAAACTGGCAGCAAGCAACGCTGCCAGCGCCAGATGATGCTGCAAGCGTCCAGGGAACGCTGCCAGCGTCCTGGTCTGGCAGGCACGGGTCATACGAATTTCACAATTTTCACTAAGGCATAACACAAATATCATCTAACATTACAAATCATCAATTCTCATATCAATTATCAACTAACAACAACCATCATCAACAACACAATTCCTAAGTTTACAAATCATATTCTAAATATGATTTCTAACATGGAAAACACATAAAACACGTAAATGATATCGAGTAACCCTTCACCGTTACCTTTTCGCGTCTTTAATCGATCTCTAAACCTTCCTCCACTAGATAGTAACCTTAGTCGGGGTCTAGAAAGTCTCCACCTACAATTAGATAATAAAAGATGAATATAATTCACCTTTGAGAAAGACGGATAAATTGAAAAGCGAGAAAGACGGTAATTTAACTACCAATACGGATAGAGAACGATGAGAGGGAAAGAATAAGACGAACCTAGCTGAATTTGAGCAAGAATTAAATGAGTAGTGACGATTCTAAACTTGGAAGAATATGGAGGCTAGGTTTTGGGGTTTACTTGGTGAGGAAGAAGAAGTGAGTTGTGAGGGAGTTTAGGGTTTGAGGGAGTATATGAAAGAGTAAGTGGAAAAATATGGGAAAAAGCCCAAAAACGTCTTAAGACGTAACTTACTCGGAATCTCGCGTAAAGTCCGAATACGAACTCGGAAATTCTAAATTAGACACGGAAAATTTAATTCTAAACTAAAACTAAATTTTGCTGAAAAGTATCCGTATAATATTTTTAAATTACAAATAGGGTACATTTGCGGGTGTTACAATTTTAATAGGTAAAGTGCTAAGCAAAAAAGTATCTACAAGGGCCTATCCAAGCTTGTTCATTTTCCAAATTAGGCATTTTTAAAAGTTCTCCTAAATGCAACTATATGCCATGATCTAGAATTAAGCAATGTATATACAACCTAATGCAAATGCTCTAGTGAACTACGTGACAATTAATCTAATGAAACCCCCTAACAGCACATAAGTCACACAACCGCCAATTCATCAAAATCCACATCGCAATCATCAAAGATTCCTCCAAACTCCTCATGTGATAAGAAGTAAAGACAGAAAGAAGGGGAAGGAATAAGAACGATCATACCATGGCGGTCTTCTTAATCCCTTCTATAAGTCTCTTAAGTGATGTGTAGCGGACCTATGTATGGAGGTTAGAAGAAAAAGCAATGCAAATATATACAAAGTAAGATATAAACAAGCTAATTTTTAGGATTTTTCAAACTTTTTTAATTTTTTTGAATTTTTGAGTGATTTTAAATGCAAAATAAAACATGTTTTTGGGATTTTTTTTTTTTTCAAATTATCAAGATAATTCCCATCCCCCACATAGGAACATACATTGTCCTCAATGTATGAAATGAGATTATTGAAAGTAAAGAAAGACATGTTTTTGGATTTTTGAATGGTTTTCTAAAAGGAAAAGAACATGTTTTTTTGTGTTTTTTTTAAAATATTTTGAAAAATAAGAACTTGTTTTTGGGTATTTTTTTTTTTTTTTAAATTTTTGAGAAGTATTCACAATATAAACAATATATATAAGAGGGTTAGTTATGCAAATGAACTAATTTTATATGAAATGCATGAACTAATCAACATTCCTAAAACTAAATGCAAAGTGATATAATACAATTGCATGATCTAAGTGAATGCAAGCTAATTTATATGCTAATCAAGAGTCTCGTTGCGGTGGTAATGTGCATAAATGCAATGCCCCTCATGGGGGTACCTCCCACAAGAAAGTCTAGATAAAAAGGAAAACAAGGTGTGCTAAATCAGAGTCTCGTCGCGGCGGTAATGTGCATAAATGCAATGTCATATGGGGGTACCTACCTCGGGAAAGTCCAAAAAATGGCACCTAAAAGTGCAAATACGTGATGCATGGGAATTATCTAAATGCAATGAATGTGGTTTGTCAATTTGGATTTTCCATGAAGGAGCAAAAGATTGGTGTTCGATGGGATGGACACCCGCCTCTAACATTACCGAGGCCAACCAACACAACAAAAAACAATTTACAAGTTAAAGGTGCAATTCAAGCCAATCAAAGAGAGAAGAGAAGGAAACACGCACTGTAGGGGAGGGGGTAGATGCTAAACAGGCCACCTAGACACCACTCCAACTCTTCCTATTATCAAACAAAACAAAATTCCTCTTCAAAAGGTCTCAATCTCATCCTCATCCTCATCCCCACCACCACCACCACCCTCTTGCCGATCCCCGCGGTCTCCCACGGTCTCCGTGCCGCCTACCCCTCCCTGGTTTCCATGGTTGGGGAACAACAAATCACGTTGTGCCCAGCTTGGCAAAAAACCGTTCGGGTCAATGTACCCTTGGTTAGCCAGCAAGTAAAAGTTGGGGTAGGTGGCATAATAGTTGTTCACCCGGTCTTCATGCATGTTCAAATGCATGTTTTGCATAAGACCAGTGAGGTAGTCACTTTGGGGGGAGATGGTAGGGTCGGGGTGAACATACCCCTGGTACTCAAAGGGGTAGGGGGAATATTCACAAACCTGGGTGGGGGGTACGGTGCTTGCAGATGTGGTAAAGGAAAAGGAGGAACAGGCAGGGTTACATGAGGTGCACTTTGACTCGGTGTAGGTCTGGGTTGGGGTCGAGGTTGCTGGGGAGACTCTCCCTTCTCCCTAGTGCCACTAGAAGAGGCTCTACCACCTGCCATCGATACCGGTAGCAGGTAGCTAGGTCACTTATCTACGTAGTCGCCCCTAGGTGTGAAAGGTGGGAGTCTATGACAAGGTAGGTAAAAGGGGGCGCCATCCTTGATTACCCAAAGATACCCCTGAGCCCGGTCAATCCTAATCCAATTAGAGTGGATTAGGGAAGTCTCATCTAGAAGTGTCCTCCTGGGTAAAGCCTCGTATGCCCAATCACTATTGAAGTCGGGGTCAAAGTGCTTAGCCAAGAAAGTTACCAAACCCCCTATGACCACCGTCTGCTTACGAGCCACGGTGGTCTTTCCCAACTTCCTCCACCTTCTAAAAATTTTATGCATTAGGGGAAAGGTGAAGTTTAACCTCAACCCTTGCACATTCATGTGCAATTCTAATAGGGTGAGGTCAAGCTGGGTCAAGTTGTTCGGCTCTTGCTGACAGAGGAAGGTGCCTAACACTAACCTGTGCCAAAAACGGGGCACAGGGTGGTGAATTAAGAGGGCTGATAGGATATGTCGTACACCTATGCAAAGATAAATTTCCCTAGACACACATAAATGTAGTACGAGGGGTCGAACATAAGGAGACGAGAATTTCGTTATGAAATGCTATGAATGGACTACTATCAAGTCGGTTTAACGGTTTGGTTTGGTTTGATGTTTAGCTAACTATGATGAAAATCAAATAATATTAAAAGAATTTAGGGGAGTCGGGTCACTCATGCAAATACGTAAATGCTCATGTTAAACATTAGAATTCTTAATATTGTTAATTGTTTAGGCTAAAGACACCCATCTCTCGATATTAGTGTCAAGTTTAGGTCGAGTCCTAGAGAACTTTCGTTATAACTAGAGTCGTCCTACTACACATGCTTAGTCTAATCCGATTCCGTGCCTCTCGACTTATAGAATGAATTAACAAATTTAATCAATGCAATTGGCCAAAAAACAAAGATTAACAAAACAATACAAGCATGTGATAGAAACAATTTATCAATATTAGTTCATCCTTATTTTAACATTTACAACTTACTAATTATGCATGGCTTCCTTAATCCCTAGACAAATGAAATTACTCACTCATATTGATAATTAAACTAATACTATGTGATATAATAAGCATGATGAATATGAAATTATAAAGGAGAACAACTTGTTAATAAAATGTACTACACTAAGTGAATGAAAACTAATGTAGATAACAATGAAACTATGATTAAATAAATGTTACGATTAACTAAATAATTTGTAAGGTAAATGACGGAAGTAAATACTAACATAAAACTAGAATTAGGATTACCGCAATAGAGAAATATAACTCGTGAAGAACAAATAATCCAAATGCTTGAATGGAAAGATTTAATTACAACTTTGAAATGTAACCAAGTGTTTGACAAAGTAATAACTAAACGTTTAGCTAATTATGAAACTAAAAAAAATATGTGCTAAAGCTATGAAAGATATGTGAAAGATGAGTAAAAGATATGATAAAAGATAAGTGAGAGATATCCCTAAGTGTCAAAGTCCCTCTCCTTTATATAGGGAGAGGGGACTTGAAACGGTTGAGTCACAGAAGCCAAACCCCGATCGGGGTTCCCAGGCCCCGATCGGGGCCTCCTTAATCCGAGTATATTGTCTTAATTCCTCCATTTAATGGTTAAGGAATCCTAAGCTATGCCTTTAAACACCTTAATTCTCCGGTTATTTGCATAGTTTAGGGTTTCCTTGAGCATCTTAAAGAGTATCCTATGCTTGAGTTTGTAGACTCTTTGTTTTGGGCTTCATTTTTGGTTTTCTTTCATTTTCATTTCAATCCATTTCACAAATCTTCATGCTTGGCTTGTCCTTCTCCTTTCATGGTCCATTCTTGTTTCCCTTAGCTTGTTGGATTTTGGTGCTTGCTAATTGTTTTAGGAAAAAGCCTCTAAATGCTTAGATTCCTACAAAACATACCAAAAACGAGCAATGCACCTCGAACACGTAATTAGCTCATAAAAATACTAAACAAAGTGTAGTAATCATGTAAAATCGAGCTAAATTAGGGAGTAAAATCATATAAAAACTAGACATATCAAACTCCCCCAAGCTAAACCCTTGCTTGTCCTCAAGTAAGCACATAAGACTAAGACAAGAGAGGAAAACCATGAAGTCCCCACAATTGCAATATCCAATTTTAAACTATCAAGCATAATGACTCAAATCCCGAAACAACATGGGCATAAGGATAATGCAAAAACATGGATAAGATTTACATGCTGGTGTAGCATGAAAGACTTCAATTGAACTTTTCGGCTCTTGCATGATGTTTTGACTTATGGACTCTTACGATACACTCAAACTCATTTAAATGTGAAAGGATTTTTGTGAGTGACACTCACCTATCCTCGACTCATGAGAGTGTGCCCGCAATCTAATATGGTAAAAATTTCAAAACTACAAGCCAAAAACATTCAAATGCAAGCATGAAAAGGAAGCCACGGGTAAGAAAAAGGTTAATAAGAAAGGTGTAAGAAAGGGGAACAAATGATTTATGGTATGTGCAGCTAAGTCAAGCTAGCAACAACCATATGTAAGGATGCTCAATCCCAAAACTATCCCAAAATTTCAATATAATTCTCAAGAAGGCTCTCCAAAATATGTGAATAAAACATGAGAGCTTCTTAAATATTTTTCTTCTTTTTTTTCTCATACAAAATATGCTTCTTTTTTCTCATTTCATGCTTTTTTTTTTCTCTTTTCTTTTTCTTTCTTTCATTTCCATCATTTTTTCATCATTTTTTTTCAAAGCATTAAGACCGAGCTCACAATGATATTTGAAAATACAAAAAATCCTAAATGAGCACTCAAACACAAAATAATCAAGGCTACTAGCTCAACAAGGTAGGCAATTTTTATATGTAGCTAAGGATCATTTTTTTGTGAATGGGTTCAAAATGGCAAAATTTATCATATGAATGGCTCCAAAATGCTAACAAATGAATGCATGCTTATAAAGAATTGAAATTAAAACCATACTTGTGCGTATTTGATGTAGCACAAACCATAAGGAGACCTACACTCACCTAAGAGAGACCGAATATGGATGTATCGGTCTAAGGAGGCTCTACCTTACCCATTTGTGGCTTGCCAAAAGTCAAGATCAAGCTTATTAGGTTCAATTTAAATCTTCCACCTACTATGTCAAGACATTCCCATGAATGCAGTTATCCCGTCAAATAATAGAGAATCATTAGCTATTAAGCTAAAATTGGGATATACAAATGGGTACAACTATGTAAACCATGACCAAAGTAGGCAAGCAAATCATGTGAAGCACAAAAATTTCAAAGTTTCATAAATTTTCAAACTAAATGCAATTTCTAACTAAAATACAAATGCAATCCCCCCCAAGCTAAACACAACATTGTCCTCAATGTGCCAACATGTAAAAACACCCAAGCTAACAGTAAAAACGGTTCAAAGCACAAAACATGGAAGACAAGAGGTTAATATTTAATGGGGAGTGGGAAAAATACAACTAAAGTGCAAAGCAAAAATTACTTACTAGACTAGCTAGCCTCCCCAAGCTAGTATGTATACGGGGGATACCTTCATGCATCAATCAAGTAAAGGGCCAAAAGTTGAAACCCTTCCTACCCTTCTTCTTAAGACGACCACCTCCCGAAGTATCACCACTACCACTAGGCTCATCACTTTGAAGAGGAGTGACATATTCACCAATATTTTGCCCACTTCCAAGCCCCTCTCCATAGCTACTATAAGCACCACCATAACCGCCACCATAGCCTCCTTGAAATGCTTCAACTCCATAATCCGAACCACAAAAATCGGGACCGACATCATGGTGAGTAGAAGTACCTGCATAATGGTTAGGAGGAGGGAATCCATCCGAGGGAAAATGATAAAAAGATGGATGCAGTCCCTCGGGTCGTATCACCCCTTACCTAGCAAAGTGATCATAAATAGGATACAATGCAAGCCTTTGGTCATCACGAATAGCATTAATACTAAGACTAAGGTTACGCATCATATCCGTCACACCAACGCTAGATGTGGAATGACGTGCTTGAGTTGGTGGAACTCGTGCACGACGGTCAACGGTGGTAGCTCGCTCACCTCTAAGTGGCAAATGGTAAGTGGGTCGAATAAAGGGGCAATTCTCACGTCGGGGTTTGGTATGGACCAAAGGTTGAAGCTCTCCCGTCTCTCCCGGTAGTGTAATAGAATCCTGATTACCAATCCTCCAAATCATATCCGGGTGAGAGCTCCAAAACCAATTACAAGATAGGAAATAGTCATAATCAAGTCCATTCCCCTTTTCCCGACTCTCCAAAGGAACCAAATCGGTGGTATCTTGGTTGAAACGGCAAACACTGTGGGCAATTCTAGTAACCAACCCACCCAAAACAATGGACCGATTTTTTGCATTACATTGTTTGGTCAAGTGGCTAGCAAATGCATAAGGAATATTCATTTCCCACTCGGCATCACCGTTTACATTAAGAAATGCACCTAAAATTTCAATCTCGATACTCCTCACCGAGTGAGGCTCATTCCTACCAAAGAAAGGCCACCCCATAAATCGTTGCCAAATGCGAATTTCGGGGTAATGGATGTATTGGTGAGGGGTATGGTCCCAACCAGTGAATGAGTAGTGAGAAAGGGATGCCCAAGTCAATTCGGGTGGGTAATCTTTGGGTGATTCTTTACACAATCCCACACTCCGTAAAGCAAAAATCTTAGCAAAGTCTGACAAATCCATACGATATGCATTATTAAACAATCGGAATGATACAAAATGAACAAACCCTTCACGTTTTGATTTATGAAACCCGAAGGAACTTAAAAACTCAAGTGTGAGTTCGGGAAAGGTTATATAATCCATTTTGTAACAAGCTATCATACCAAGATTATTAAATAAAGCCTTAACATGTTTATCAATTCCGATTCTTTTCAAAGAAGCGTGAATGATAAACTTAGTTGCTTTCATACCTTTGGAGCGTAGGAGGACCCAATTATCCCATTGTTTTTTATCACTAAAGACCACTTGGGGATAATCATCATCATGCCATTCCGGTACATCGGGCATTTCAACATCCTCCGCAGCTCGGGAGGATTCCGCATCACCTCTTATTCTCTTTGGAGCACCTTGGGTAGGAGCTTTTCTAGGTGCCATTTTTCTGAAATTTTAAGACGAAATTTTAAGACGAAATTTCATCCTAAGGCTACTAAAATCCATGCAAATAACAATAATAGAGCAAACTATTAAGCTAATTCATCCTAAAAACATCAATAGAGCACAAGACAATCAATTTTTAGCATAATGAAGCACAAAATCAATTTCCCCCAATTTGAGTTAGGGTTTGATAAACTTGATTAAATTGATTGAAATGGATGAAATTAGAGATAAATGAAAGCAAAACTTACTTGATCATAGTGAGGAGTGAATGATGCTTGCAAATCAATGAAGGAATTGATGTTTCCTTGGAGTTTAAGTGAGAAAATGAAGAAGATAGAAGAAGGAAGAATACGGTCGGGTTTTCGTATGAATGCTGAAATATGAAGTGCGTACAAAACAAAAGAAAAGTCACACGCCTAGAATATTGAAACCCCGATCGGGACCTGGGAACCCCGATCGGGGTTTGGCCCCTGTAAGTATCCGACTTTTTTCCCGTGTTTTGTACTATTAATTCCCCGAACGGATTTCCATGCTTGGGGATGCGTGATTTCCCCATCGACTCTTCTTGTCTTCATTTTTCACCTAAAATCAAAAATAATTATCGTCAGGTCTAGTTAAGTCTAAAAAACGAGAAATTACGGAAAATAAAGAAAATAAAGAAATTAAAATGAAAGCAAACAAAAGCATGGGTTGCCTCCCAAGAAGCGCTGGTTTAACGTCCCGCACGACGTATGAAGTTCGAGTCGGTTCAAGTGTCCATGTGAACTCCCTCGATTATACCAACGATCGCATTTTCATGGTAGACCTTCAAACGATGGCCATTGACTTTGAATTTTTTGCCATTAGTGGTCATCACGTCAACGGAAACAAACTTGTTGACATTTGTGACGGTATATGGTCCGGACCACCGCGATCGTAATTTTCCCGAAAATAGCTTGCGGCAGGAATTAAAATGCAACACCTTATCACCGATTTGAAACTCCTTCTTCAAAATCCTCTAATCATGCCATCTCTTTGTTTTCTCCTTGTAAAGACAGGAGCTCTCATAAGCTTGTAAACGGAACTCATCAAGTGCATTCAATTGTAACATCCGCTTTTCACCACTCAACTTGGAATCCATTTTGAGCTCCTTGATTGCCCAATAAGCTTTATGTTCCATCTCAACGGGGAGATGGCACGCCTTTCCATAGACCAACGTATACGGTGAAGTACCAATAGGTGTCTTATATGCGGTACGGTAGGCCCACAAGGTATCATCAAGCTTCATGCTCCAATCCTTTCGTGACTTGGCAACAACTTTCTCGAGTATGAACTTGAGCTCACGGTTATAAACCTCCACTTGGCCACTAGTTCGTGGATGGTAAGCCAAGCCTCTTCTATGATAGACCCCATATTTCTCCAATAAGGTATCAAGTTGTTTCTCACCAAAGTGAGTACCACGGTCACTAATGACCGCTCTTGGGACCCCAAACCTCGGAAATATGATCTTCTTGAATAAGTTAACCACGGCACGAGCATCGTTTGTTGGAGTAGCTATTGCCTCGACCCATTTAGAGACATAATTGACGTCAACCAAAATATACTGATTCCCTTTTGAGGAAGGAAACGGTCCTTGATAATCAATCCCCTAAACATCGCAAAACCTCAACTTCCAAGATACCATTCAAAGGCATCTCATGCCTCCTTGATATAGAACCCGTTCTTTGGCAAGCATCGCAATCCGTAACGAAAGCTTTAGCATCTTGGAACATAGTTGGCCAATAGAAACCGGATTGCAACACCTTTGCAACGGTCTTGGATGGTTCATGGTGACCACCATAAGGAGAAGAATGGCACCCTTTTAGCACCCCTTTCACATCTCAATGCGGGATACACCTCCGAAATAGCCCATCGGAGCAATGTTTGAATAGATATGGATCATACCATAAGAAGAACTTTGCATCGTGTAGGAACTTCCTCCGTTGTTGATATGAAAGGCAAGGTGGCAATTCCTTTCCAACTAGAAAGTTGGCTATGTCGGCATACCAAGGAGTATTGGCTTCCAACATCATTAGAGCATCATCGGCGAAGGAATCATCAATAGGTATATCAATACCTCCATCATCAAACCTCAAGCGAGATAAGTGATCGGCAACAACATTTTCGGCCCCCTTCTTGTCTTTAATCTCAAGATCAAATTCTTGCAAGAGCAAGATCCATCGTATCAACAGTGGCTTAGCTTCTTGTTTGGCTAAGAGATGCTTTAGAGCGGCATGATCGGTATGAACAATGACTTTGGAACCAATCAAGTAAGAGCGAAATTTGTCTAAGGCATAGACAATGGCAAGTAGCTCCTTCTCCGTGGTAGCATAGTTGATTTGAGCCGCATCCAAGGTTTTGCTAGCATCGTAGATAGCATGGAGAACCTTGTCCTTCCTTTGTCCTAACACGGCACCTACCGCATAGTCACTAGCATCACACATGAGCTAAAATGGTAAGTTCCAATCCGGTGATTGGATGATAGGGGCGGAAATCAAAGCCTTCTTGATCCTAGTAAAAGACTCAAGACAATCATTAGTAAACACAAAGGGAGCATCTTTTAAAAGAAGCTCCGTAAGGGGTTTGGCAATCTTAGAAAAATCTTTAATAAAACGGCGGTAGAAACCCGCATGGCCTAAGAAACTCCTTACTCCCTTGACATTTACCGGTGGGGGTAGTTGCTCAACAACTTGGACCTTAGCACGATCCACTTCAATTCCTCTTTCCGAGACAATATGACCAAGTACCACCCCTTCATTGACCATGAAGTGGCACTTTTCCCAATTCAATACCAGGTCAACCTCCTCACAACGCTTCAACACTTTAGACAAGTTAGCCAAACAAGCATCAAATGAAGAACCATAAACACTAAAATCATCCATAAACACTTCCATGATAGACTCGATAAAGTCAGAAAAAATGCTTATCATGCAACGTTGGAAAGTGGCGGGGGCATTACAAAGACCGAAAGGCATTCTACGGTAAGCAAAGGTACCATATAAACGTGGTCTTCTCTTGGTCATCCGGGTGAATGGGTATTTGAAAGAACCCGGAATATCCATCAAGATAGCAAAAATACTTATGACATGCCAACCACTCCAACATTTGGTCAATAAAAGGTAAAGGGTAGTGATCTTTCTTGGTGGCCAAATTCAATCTCCTATAGTCAATACACATTCTCCAACCCGTTACAATCCTAGTCGGAATAAGTTCATTTTTATCATTTTTGACTACGGTGGTTCCTCCTTTCTTAGGAACCACTTGGACCGGACTCACCCATTTGGAATTGGAAATTGCATAAATAATTCCCGCATCTAACAATTTAATCACTTCCTTTTTAACCACTTCTTGCATGTTAGGATTTAGTCGTCTTTGACCTTGGACACATGGTTTATGATCTTCCTCTAGATGGATTCTATGCATGCAAAACTCGGGGCTTATGCCTTTTAAATCATCTAGTTTATAGCCAATAGCTTTCTTGTGAGATTTTAAAACATGAAGCGATGAAGACAATTGACTCTCACTCAAATTAGCACCAACAATTACCGGACACATTTCCTCATCATCTAGAAAAGCATATTTCAAATTAGAAGGGAGGGGTTTAAGTTCGGGTTTTTGTACCTCAAGGTCTTGAGGTGTTGAAACCAAACCTATAAAATGTGAGCTCTCCTCTAATGATAACTCTTCTCCGTCCAATTCATTCCCCAAAGAATCCATCTCCTCATTCCCAATCTCATGATCACCTGCAAATGATTCTAATAGAAAGAGTGCCTCCAATGGGTCTTGAACCAAAGACCGAGAGATAGAGTCATCTATAACAAGGTCAACAACATCCAAAACATCAATAGAAAAGCAAGACTCTTCTAACATTGGACTCTTCATGGCACTATTCAAATTGTATGTGACCTTATCGTCACCCACTTCCAATGTAATTTTACCATTCTTGACATCAATTACCGCTCCCGCGGTATGTAAAAAGGGTCTTCCCAGAATGATTGGGATTTGGCATCTTCGGCCATGTCAAGAACAAGAAAATCAACCGGAATGAAAAATTTACCAACTTTGACGGGAACATCCTCCAAAACTCCCAAAGGGCGTTTTATAGAACGATCCACCATTTGCAAAGTGACACTAGTACATTTCAAGACTCCCATATTAAGCTTAGCACAAATAGATTAAGGAATGACACTTACACTAGCACCTAAATCACATAAAGCTTTATCAATTTTATAGGTACCAATTATGCATGGAATGGAAAAACTACCGTGATCTTTTAACTTAGGAGGGGACTTGTTTTGAAAAAGAGCACTACACTCGGCGGTGAAGGCTATAGTTTCAACTTCGTCAAAATTCCTCTTCTTAGTTAAAATGTCTTTCATGAACTTAGTATAAGATGGAATTTGAGTGATTAATTCGGTAAAAGGAACAGTTACCTGGAGGTTCTTCACAACTTCCATGAATTTACCGAATTGGGTGTTCTTGTGATGCTTTGCCAATCTATGAGGGAAAGGCACTTTGACTTTTTCCGGCTCCTTTGTCTCAACAACCTTCTTTGGAGGAGCATCCTCTACATCTTTAACTTGTTCAACGACAATAGGATCATCCACCTTCTCGGGCATAACCTTATCCTTCTTATCGCTAGATGAAACCTCCAACTCAACAAGCACCTCCTCATTGTCTTTGGGCATGTGTGAGAACCCTCGCGAATGCGGAAATAAAACATAACAAGCATGTGATTTATATAGCGGAAAATACGGTGTTTTTAAAACTTTTTACATGCTAAGATAAAAATACGAGGAATGTCAAATAATTACAAACCAAAGTAGAATATACTACAAAGAGACGAAGTCTCTCATAATGTTATCAAATATCAAAGTGATTAGCAAATTAACTAAACAACGTCTAGAGGTGATTCATCCAGGCCAACGCCCGCTAGCTCACACCCGAACCCAAAATACCACAAGCAAAAACCCATCCAATCAAGCAAACTGTTCATCCATGAAAAACAAGAACGCTACAGTCAGTGGGGAGTAACTCCAGGTTCTCCCAGCCATATCAAAATAAACATACTTAAATGGTAATACGAAATAGAATGATGCATATATAAATATACATGTGAATATACGAGAAGGATAAATAGGCAATTCAATATATAAGGATATCGATACATGAAGTACAAAACCGTAACCATCATATTATAGATAGACTCGAGGAAGACACTCTTAGGCAACCATACATTCACTAGGGCTTGCATCTCACCGTTAGCGGCATAAGTTTGATAAGATTGAGACTCGACAAACAAACCATGCCAAGTCATCCAAAGATCATATATAATCAATCATATAATCATCCATTCAAACGTACAATACGTTGAGAACATCTCTCACGGTAAATGACACGCACTAGCACCGTGTACATGGCAAGTATGATTAAAATCGCATCCACGGGATAAACATTTCCCTGAACGCATACACGATTCAAACATTTCGTATATGTAGACTAATTTCCTCTCGGTAGGATGACGATATAAATATCCGATCCTAGTCTAAACCTGGCCAGACTCTCGAAATAAAATTTTCCGATTCGACATGCGATAAACGTTACGCATCCAAGACTCGGTCAATCATAGACGCCGAGTACCCCAAATTCGGTTAACCTTCACGAAAGAGGCGGAAAAGAGCACAAGCATCATAACAAGCGGTACGCTACATGCAATGACACCACCTCGCAAGTATACAACATTTGACGCCCAGGTCGATCAACACAAAGCGTTCGCCTCCCAACAACGTCGTCATATGCCCACTAACACATGCAATTAAGCAGTAAGGATACACTCCTCGTTCCGACATTCCAGCCTTACGAACGTGGAGGTAGCCAGGGGAATGAGAGTACAAATCACATAACCAATAGTGCTCAAACCAATAACATGTGTAAAACCGACTCAAAGTGGGACATATCAAAAACCGTCACAAAACATGCGATACAAACGAAGGGACTATCATATATTCGAATCATTAATATTTAAAGTCGTTACGTAAATTTATACGATAAAGGAACCATCGGAAATATTATAAATGAAAACGTAAGTAAGACTTTCAAAAGAATTGGCAGCGGGTGCCAGCCGGTCACGGGGACCGGCTGCCGGCTACCCGGCTGGCACCAATATAACATTTGAAAAAAATTAAATGCGCAGCGTGTCCCAGCCGGTCAAAGGGACCGGCCCGGCTAGTGCAGCGAAATAAATACGAATTGTTTTGAAAATCTCAGTAGCATTGGGCCAAGTTTAAATGATCACTTTTTGTGTTCTTTATATTTTTGAAATCTTGAATGAGTCTTCTGTCACATGGCTTTTGAATCAACAACATTCATTGAGTACATTGTTCACAATCGAGCTTCAAAGACTGTCATGCATGGATGCTCCTCAGCCTTTCAGAAATGACCTGTCGACACTCAAGGCTAAATAACTCAACATTGGCTGGATGTTTTTGGTTGATTCCTTTTGGTTATGAAATATAACTTCATTAGCTTTCATTTGAATCATCATGAGCATTTTTGTTTCATCTGAGCTGGGAGATATGAATTTTCAAAGTTCATGCTGCTGCACAGGAAGTCTGATGAGGATTCACTCTTGACCTGTACTTACTCAAAGGCTTATAACTGAAGTTCCAGAAACTATTTTTGGATGATTCCAAATGGAGAAGGGAGCGAACGCACATA
Source organism: Heliosperma pusillum (assembly GCA_022085475.1). NCBI lineage: Eukaryota > Viridiplantae > Streptophyta > Magnoliopsida > Caryophyllales > Caryophyllaceae > Heliosperma > Heliosperma pusillum. The sequence goes on along the minus strand of JAIUZE010007883.1, from coordinate 18,137 downwards.
TCTTCAACTTGGCTACTCATAGGTCTCCTAATTCTATCTGTGCAGAAAATGAGAGCATCTGCAAGATGCCCCTGTATTCTGGAATGCTGCTGAACAAAATGCAAGTGACCTGCTTGTACTCAAACCTCTGTATCTCGAATTCAAGACATCATGTGGGGTTGATTCTTTTTTAAAGTGAAAGCTAACATCTCTAGCTTTGATATGAGCTATCATGAGCATTATAATTCATCCTATGCAAAGATTGTGTAACCTGCAAGATATGACTGATTCCAGAATGCTATTCTAAGGTCTTGTTGCTGCTTGTGTGCAATGAGGGACTCCTGCACATTTGGCACGCCTGAAATTGCACACCAAAGTATAGGACTTGGACCTTAATTGATCCCCAATTGTGTGAGCATCATGAGGCAACAATAGGATACTTTTTTGTGTACAAGAATACAACCCAAAGCTGCTGAAACAGAAAGTGGTCCATGGAAAGCGACAGCTTGTCCTTATCTTCACCTTGTCTCCTCTTTATTGATAACTACTGCAATGAGCTTAATTGAGCCACGAAATAAGACAAAGCAACAACTATTTCTTGTCTCAAACAGTAGGAATTCAGTCCCTTTATTGCATTTGTCTTACTTCTCTTTTGAATTCAGCCATTAGATTAAAGTAGTTGATTATCAATGGTTAGATTGTGTTCTAGCTTTTAGTTTGCTGAACTTTGTAATGCCTATTTAAAGGCTTATCCTCCTTTGTAATAATCAGATTATGAAATGAAAAAAACTGAGGTTTTGAAACCCTTGTGTCCTTTGCTTTGTGCTTGGGCATTTATCATCTTTGTGCGAGAGAACCTCCAAGGCTCGAGCCATTGGAGCGGAGTTGAGTCCATGCTTCGTGTTCTTGGGCGAAACTACTCCTAGACTTAGACATGCTGTGTGATCTAGTCTAAGTCATATCCATCTACCTCCCATTGTATTAAACCCACAAAATAAGCCCTCCAAAACAGCCCCTCAAATGAGAAGAACAACTACTCGTGTCGAGTTTAATTTGTTGTTGTTTCGTTGAGTCTTGGTTGCACTTGGTTGTGCAAAGCGGTTTCCGGGACCGTCCTATCCCTAGCCCGGGTTTAGGTGTCATTTAGGTTAGTTTTAGAGTCACTTGAGTCATGCTTGAGTGGTGGCTGTTCGGGAGTCTTTCTTGGCACGAAATCAGCCCCTTTGGGTCTTGTTTCAGTGCAAATGGTATCAGAGCCCAGGCTCTTGCGTTTTCTTAAACCAAGACGGTCTTGGGCATTGGTGGTTCGTTGGTGGTCTAGGGTGTGACACCACAAGCCTGTGCGTTGCTTGGTTTGTGGGTGTTGGCTTTGATTTGAGCACTTGTGTGTGCTTGGATCAAGTTGGCTAACAAGGGGGTTCGGTCTTAGCTAATTGCTGGAATCGAATGGGCTCTTGTTGTTGTCCTCTTTAACATCTACACTACTTGTTCCATTTTTGTTTTGTTTTTGAAATCGTCTTTTGTAGTACCATGTTTTTAACCCCGAAAGTTTGAGGACAAACTTTTTTGAACAAAGGGAGTTTGCAGCGAAATAAATACGAATTGTTTTGAAAATCTCAGTAGCATTGGGCCAAGTTTAAATGATCATATCTTGCACTTTACTTGGTCACTTTTTGTGTTCTTTATATTTTTGAAATATTGAATGAGTCTTCTTTCACATGGCTTTTGAATCAACAACATTCATTGAGTACATTGTTCACAATCATGCTTCAAAGACTGTCATGCATGGATGCTCCTCAGCCTTTCAGAAATGACCTGTCGACACTCAAGGCTGAATAACTCAACATTGGCTGGATGTTTTTGGTTGATTTATTTTGGTTATGAAAGATAACTTCATTAGCTTTCATTTGAATCATCATGAGCATTTTTATTCCATCTGAGCTGGGAGATATGAATTTTCAAAGTTCATGCTGCTGCACAGGAAGTCTGATGAGGATTCACTCTTGACATGTACTTACTCAAAGGCTTATAACTGAAGTTCCAGAAACTATTTTTGGATGATTCCAAATGGAGAAGGGAGCTAACTCACATATCGTCAATTTGGCTACTCATGGGTCTCCTAATTCTATCTGTGCAGAACATGAGAGCATCTTCAAGATGCCCCTGTATTCTGGAATGCTGCTGAACAAAATGCAAGTGACCTGCTTGTACTCAAACCTCTGTATCTCGAATTCAAGACATCATGTGGGGTTGATTCTTTTTTAAAGTGAAAGCTAACATCTCTAGCTTTGATATGAGCTATCATGAGCATTATAATTCATCCTATGCAAAGATTGTGTAACCTGCAAGATATGACTGATTCCAGAATGCTATTCTAAGGTCTTGTTGCTGCTTGTGTGCAATGAGGGACTCCTGCACATTTGGCACGCCTGAAATTGCACACCAAAGTATAGGACTTGGACCTTAATTGATCCCCAATTGTGTGAGCATCATGAGGCAACAATAGGATACTTTTTTGTGTACAAGAATAAAACCCAAAGCTGCTGAAACAGAAAGTGGTCCATGGAAAGCGACAGCTTGTCCTTATCTTCACCTTGTCTCCTCTTTATTTATAACTACTGCAATGAGCTTAATTGAGCCACGAAATAAGACAAAGCAACAACTATTTCTTGTCTCAAACAGTAGGAATTCAGTCCCTTTATTGCATTTGTCTTACTTCTCTTTTGAATTCAGCCATTAGATTAAAGTAGTTGATTATCAATGGTTAGATTGTGTTCTAGCTTTTAGTTTGCTGAACTTTGTAATGCCTATTTAAAGGCTTATCCTCCTTTGTAATAATCAGATTATGAAATGAAAAAAACTGAGGTTTTGAAACCCTTGTGTCCTTTGCTTTGTGCTTGGGCATTTATCATCTTTGCTTTGTGCGAGCGAACCTCCAAGGCTCGAGCCATTGGAGCGGAGTTGAGTCCATGCTTCGTGTTCTTGGGCGAAACTACTCCTAGACTTAGACATGCTGTGTGATCTAGTCTAAGTCATATCCATCTACCTCCCATTGTATTAAACCCACAAAATAAGCCCTCCAAAACAGCCCCTCAAATGAGAAGAACAACTACTCGTGTCGAGTTTAATTTGTTGTTGTTTCGTTGAGTCTTGGTTGCACTTGGTTGTGCAAAGCGGTTTCCGGGACCGTCCTATCCCTAGCCCGGGTTTAGGTGTCATTTAGGTTAGTTTTAGAGTCACTTGAGTCATGCTCGAGTGGTGGCTGTTCGGGAGTCTTTCTTGGCACGAAATCAGCCCCTTTGGGTCTTGTTTCAGTGCAGCTGGGACCAAAGTCATACGAGAATATGAAGTCAAAATGGCATGTGTCTCAGCCGGTCGGCCGGCTGAGACGTAATGTATATTAAAATTTTACGTAACAACAATTCAACATCAGCCACTCCCCAGGCGGTCAGCTGACCGACTGCCGGTCGGCCGGCTGGGGTCTAAATTGCACGAAAATCATCACATAACTCAAATGAACATTTAACCAACATCAACTATCATCATCAATCATCAATTCTCAGCATCAATTATCGACTAACAAAAACTATTATCAACAACACGATTCCTATGATTTCTAATCCTATACTATATACGATTACTAACATAGAAAACACGTTAAAAAACGTAAAGATATCGAGTAACCCTTCACCGTTACCTTTTTGCGTCTTCAATCCTCGTCGATGTCCTCCTCTACTAAGTAGTAGTCTTTTTCGGGGTCTTGGAGGTCACCACCTACAATTAGATAACAAAAGATGAATATAATTCACCTTTGAGAAAGATGGATAAAGTGAAAAACGAGAAAGACGGTAATTTTATTACCAATTAAGATAGAGGACGATGAGAGGGAAAGAATAAGACGAACTTTAGTGAATTTGAGCGAGTAATGAAGGAGTAGAGTCGATATTAAGCCTAAGCAAGTATGGAGGTTAGGGTTTTGGTGGTTACTTGGTGAGGAAGAAGAGTAAGTTGAATGTGAGGGAATTTTAGGGTTAAGGGTAGTATGAGGGAGTAAGTGGAATAATTCATGGAAAAAGCCCATAAACGTCTTAAGACGTAACTTACTCGAAATCTCGCGTAAAGTCCGAAAACGAACTCGGAAATTCTAAACTAGACACGGGAAATTTAATTCTAAACTAAAACTAAATTTCGCTGAAAAGAATCCGTAAAATATTTTTATTATAAAAATAGGGTACATTTGCTGGTGTTACAATCACCCCACCTTTTAAAAAGTTTCGCCCTCGAAACTTGAGCGAAAGAAGGATACCTTAATCGAATAGGCTTGGATATTTAATACGCATAGAAGCTTCCGTCTCCCAAGTCTCTTCTTCAACATTTGCACATCTCCACAAAATTTTTACTAAAGGCACTACTTTACTTCTCAACTTCTTCAACATTTGCTTCTCTTCAAAGGACAAGTTCGGTTAAAGCTCGGGCATTTCTACTTGAAAGACATGACTTGGATCACTAATGTACTTCCTCAATTGAGAAACATGGAATACATCATGAACTTTAGCCAAATTCGGCGGCAAGTCCAACTTGTAAGCAACGACACCAATCCTTTTCACAATAACAAAGGGTCCAATGTATTTCGGGCTCAATTTACCCTCTACACCAAACCGTTTAACCCCTTTCATCGGAGATACTTTCAAGAACACTTTATCTCCAACCTCAAATTCCAACGGTCTTCTTCGGACATCGGCATAAGATTTTTGTCGGTCTTGAGCGGCTTTCATTCTATCACGAATGACCTTCATATGATCAATGGTTTCAACATCGGGGCCTAAGTCACGAACGTCACTCAATTGATCCCAACAAATAGGACTTCGACATTTTCTTCCATAAAGAGCTTCATAAGGAGCCATCTTGATCGAGGCATGATAACTATTGTTGTAAGAAAACTCCACCAACAGTAGACTCTTTTCCCAACTATATTGGAAGTCGAGTGCACAAGCCCTAAGCAAGTCTTCTAAATTCTGGATAGTCCTCTCGGTCCGACCATCGGTAGCGGCATGAAATGCGGTACTCATCAACAATTTACTACCCATGGCTTCGTGTAAAGCCTTCCAAAATCTCGAACAAAATTTCGGATCTCGGTCGGATATGATTTCCTTGAGAACACCATGGTATCTCACAATCTCATCAACAGAGGCTTTCGCTAGTCGATCTAAACTCCTAGTCTCTTTGATCTGGATGAATCTAGCACTCTTAGTCAAACGATCGACAATAACTTAAACGACATCTTTAATTCCAACGGTCCTTGGCAAAGCCATGACAAAATCCATAGAAATAGATTCCCACTTCCAAAGTGGAATATCCAAAGGTTGTAGCAATCCACCAGGTCTCTTGTGTTCGAATTTCACTTGTTGGCAAGTAAGACATCTTCCAACATAGGACACAACATCGCCTTTCAAATTCGGCCACCAGCTTCAAGTCTTTATACATCTTATCACCTCCGGGGTGGATAGAATAATGAGAAAGGTGAGCTTCATCAAGAACTCGCTTTCTCAAGTCAAGAGCATTAGGATCAAACAAACGGTCATGGAATCCAAGAACACCTTTGTCATCAATCTTGAAGTCTTTAGCTTTTCTTTCTAGAAGTTTGGCTTGAATAGACTTGTAGGTAGAATCATCAACTTGGCTTTCGCGGATTTCACGGAGAAAAACAGGTTCGGCAGTCATAGCACCAACGTAATCAAATCCACGTTCCACGAATTCCAACTTCATCTTTCGAAACTCAATACAAAGATCAACGGGTAGTACCGACATAACATTCAAGGAATGAAAAGATTTCCTACTACGAGCATCGGCAACAACATTAGCCTTCCCTTCATGGTACAACAACTCAAAATCATAATCATTCACCAATTCCAGCCATCTTCTTTGTCTCATATTCAACTCCTTTTGAGTAAATATGTACTTCAAACTTTTGTGGTCGGTGAATATACGACAATGAACACCAATAAGGTAGTGTCTCCACATTTTGAAAGCATGAACAACAGCGGCTAATTCCAAATCATGAGTAGGGTAGTTCACTTCATGAACTCTCAACTGTCTCGAGGCATAAGCAACCACTTTCCTGTTGGAGCTAGTGTCCTCCACAGTTAGTGTGATAACATGAATAAATCTCATACAGGTTCACAGGGTATACTTAGTATTCTTATCAGTTGATTAACGTTTATCGATAACGGTTGGCTTGCTAGGAGTTTGACGTTATTGTCATTTTAATGGCGGTGATCAACTGGTCCCTAAAAGTCACACCTAAAGGATGTGTCTGAGAGATGTGATTATATGAATAATATAATCATATTGATGCCTTATTATATGACTAAAAGGTTAGTCAATGTAAAGATGATACGATTATTTAATAACGATTAAATAATATTAGCTGAGACGAATTAAATGTAATTCGTAATTGAATATAAACCGTTATGTTTAATCAATGTATATAATATAAGCTTAAACGAATTAAAATGTTAATTCGTAATTGAACATAATATGTTATATTTAATTAGCAAATTATAAATATACGGATATTTATAGTTGACGTATATATTATATTACATGCTATTTTTCGGTGATATTAGAAATAAAAATAAGAGAAAATATCTCCTATTATTCTTTTATGGTAACTAGGTCAAAAGCCTAATAACAAGAGGGGTAAAAAGAGGAGAGACTCCTCCTTGACCTAGACAAGGCACACGGCCGAAACACAAGAAGGAGAAAAAGAAAAATTCAGATTTTTCTCTTGAATTCTCTCTATCATTCATCATCACACAAAAGAAAAATTAGCAGTAACTTTTCTCTAAAATTCTAGCACAAGCAAGGCATATCTCGGAGCATCTTGGGTGCAACAATTAGGAGAATATCGATTTCGATATTGTCCATAGGCCAAATTTGCTAGGACCAAAGGTTAATTCTAAATTCCTATAATTTTATATTATGCAATTCATTTATGACTCGTAATTCATATACTATAGTTTCGTTATAATCCGTAAATTAATGACGAAAAATACCGATATTTCCTACAAGTGGTATCAGAGCCAAGGGCTACGAAATTATTTTATATGTTTTTCATAATTGGTAAAATATAAGATTAGAATTTTTTTTTGGTTTTTTTTGTTTTCGGCCGAGCAAAGAAAAAAAAGGTTTGTAGTTAAGACAATAACATGATGAATTTGTTGTTTTGGTTTATAAGGATTAAATTAAAACGTAAATGGAAATCGATTTGAATGTTCATCGCTATATATTTTTCGGTATTCATTGATTTAGATATTCATTTTAAATTGTTAAATTGAATCATCTAGTTTGTATCGATGTTTAATAATGATTAGATGTTGATATTTTGTACCGATCTTGAAAATACTAGTAACATCAAATTAAATTGTTTTTAAAATTTTCGTGGCTGCCAAAGAAAAGAAAAAAAAATATGTTTCGGTTTTTAATTTTTTTTTGGGTCGAAAGTTTTTGTTATTATTCATTATAATGATAATGTTTCGTTTTTGTTGTGAAGAAGTTCACAATAATTGGATACCCAATTATTTTAAAGAGGTTTAAAATAATGTTGTATTAATTCATGTTAAAGAATATGAATTGAAATTGGATTATGTTTGGTTGGGGTTATTGTGATTAATTAAGGAATTGTCACATAATTTTGATCATTTTAAAAGGTGGTTTGGATAAATTACTCTTCATAATTAAAGAATTATGTCTTGAATGATTAATTTATAGTTGATGCATTTTATCTTGTTGAATGAATGGTTGAATGGTTTAATTTACATATTTTTGCATTTGGTTGTAATTTGTATTACCTAGTGTGGCCTTAGTTGATCATATTTTCGTAATGATGGAAACATGATCTTTGATGTAATTTTGAGATCTCGAATCTCCATTTTATTTTTTCTTAAATTATGTTTGTTAATTAGAATGTAAATAGGTTTATATTTTGTAATTTATTAAATGTATTTTGAGAAGACTAAAGATGGATATCGGATTGCTCACTCCCGCTACATGGACCAAGATGAAATATCAAGACAAGCTTCTCGGGTCCAAATGGGTTGGATTCCAAAGTTGCATTTTTGTTCATTTTGATAGATAGGCCACACTAGGACTTTGTAATATTTTTATGTATTTTTCCGTTCTTGTTGTTTTTCCATCACATGATAGTTAGTGCATCATATTCCGCCTAAACCAAACCACCTACTACTAAAATGCATGAAAATTGACTCATATAGTTTGAATGTTAGTTATCATGGACATAAAGATGTCACTCGAATTTAAGCCATCATTTTAGTTTATTCATCATTTTAGTTATCATGCTAGATCTTCGTCGATAGGCATATAGGACCTTACTCTCCATATGACCCCTTCTACGTTGGGTAAGTAGTGTGTGTTGACCTATTTTATCTCAACATTATAGTCCGAAGAGTTTCTCGTGATTATGATGGACTAAAGATAGAATTTACAGAAATTTATCGACCAAGAATTCTAAAGGTAGAATTAGCCAAGAGGTTAGCTTATCAATTTATAAATAATTGAGTCTTGGGATCATTTATATAATTCTTGAGGGAGGTCAATTGTATAAATGCTAGAATCTTTGCATTAAATCATATTTTGCACTAGACTTAAATTCAAATCGATGAGTATGCTTATTATGTGTTTCTTCTTTTTCAGTGTAGAACTCGTTTACATTGATAATACTGCATATAACAAATGGCTGGAAATACTGATATCCCTATGCCAAGTGCCACGCTCGCGCGCGAATCCTGGCTTAAAGATTTTATGGACCACATGAATCAGTCCACTCGACTGAAGAATGACGGGTCCAACTTTGCGGACTGGGAGGCGGCATTACGGAATGCTGCCATTGCTGACGGTAAGCTCCAGTACTTGACTGAGCCAATACCGCCAAACCCAGGCCCCAATGCGAGAGCTAACGAGACACTTGAATATAGTGACTTCGTTATGGAAGCGGGTGCGATAAGGAACGTACTCATCTTTGCAATGGAAAGCAATTTGCAAAGACGCTTCATTGCCCAAGGTGCAAACAAGATTTTCACCAAGCTCACTAACGAATTCTCAAAAGCACCGAGGATCGTTACTTATGAGCATACCTGTCGCTTCTTTGAGGCAAAACTCCAGAAGGCCCAACCGGTTAACCCACACATTCTTGATATGATTGAGAATGTCTAGAAACTGGAGGCACTTGATTGCAAAATCAGTGAGAGCATAATCATTGACCGTGTGCTTCATTCACTTCATGATGGTTTTGCCCAGGGCAAATTACTATATGAATGATATGAAGAAAAGTTTTCATCAGCTACACTCAATTCTCGTACAGACTGAGAATGATATGAAATTGAGTGGGAGCATGAAGCAAGATGTTCTCATGTTTTCATACAAGGGCAAAGGTAAGGGCAAGGCTCATGGCGACCTAGCTGTAGAAAAGCCAAAGTTTAAAAAGTCAGGAAACGGCAAGAGTGGGCCTGGTGAGACCAGTGGCTCACAAGGCAAGACAAAGAGCAAGGACGGTAACATGGAGTGCCACCATTGCCACAAGACTGGGCATTGGAGGAGAATATGTCCCGTGTACCGTGAGGACATAAAAGCAGGCCGCGTCACTCCTGTTGGTATGTCATCTTTTATTCATATGATTGAGATTAACCATGCAAGTTTCGGAACTTGGGTACTTGATACAGGTTGTGGTTCTCATCTGTGTAATCATTTGCAGGGCCTAAGAAACATCACACCTCTCGCAAAGGGTGATGTGGACCTGCGAGTGGGGAATGGAGCAAGAGTTGCTGCAGTCTCAGTGGGAACATATGTAATCCAACTCCCGAGTGGTTTTGAGTTATATTTATATAACTGTTGCTATGTACCCAGTTTATCTAAGAACATTATTTCAGTTTCCGTACTAGATAAAGATGGTTTTTCATTTTCAACAAAAGACAATAGCTGTATTTTCTCTTTTAATGAAATGATTTAATGCAAAGTAGTTTCCATGAATGAAATTTATATCTTAGATCAAACCACAGACATATTGCATGTGAATAATAAGAAATTAAAGGTTGGTGACAAAGATCAAACCTATTTATGGCACTGCCGTATGGGACACATAAATGAGAAACGTGTAAAGAAGCTCATTGACAATAGGACTATCTCCCCATTTGATTACGAATCATTTGGCACGTGTGAATCATGTCTTATCGGTAAAATGACTCGAATTTGCTTCAAAGGTGTTGGAATGCGCGCTAGTGACCTATTAGGACTCATACATACTGATGTATGTGGACCTATGTCAATAAACGCAAGAGATGGTTATAGATATTTTATCACTTTCACGGATGATTTGAGTAGATACGGATATGTCTACTTAATGAAGCATAAAAGTGAGTCCTTTGAAAAGTTCAAGGAATACCAGAATAAGGTTGAAAACCAACTGGGAAGAAAGATTAAAGCACTTCGTTCAGATCGTGGTGGCGAATATCTTTCAAATGAGTTGTATCAACACCTTAAAGACTGGGTGTAGTATTACAGTTAACTCCACCTGGAACACCTCAATTAAATGGTGTGTCTGAACGGAGAAATCGAACATTACTTGATATGGTTCGATCCATGATGAGTCACACGGTAGTACCTGATTCATTATGGGGTTATGCTCTTTTGTCAGCTGCTCTTATACTTAACCGAAGTCCGTCTAAAGCCGTAGACAAGACTCCATATGAGTTATGGAAGGGAACGATCCCTAACTTGTTCTTTATTCGGGTTAGGGGCTGCGAGGTGCGAAGTTCTTAGAGAAAGAGTTTCTCGAGAATAAGTCAAGTAATAGAACCTTCGATCTATCGGAGATTCAAGAACCAACAACCGAGCAACCAATGGAGGAAGACGTTCCTTCAACTTCTGCTACAGTTAACATCCCTATGGAACCTAGGAGGTCGGGTAGAGTCTTCATTCCTCCAGACAGATACATTGGTATGGTCGAGGAGAATGAGAGAGATGATGTTTTACTCCTAGAGAGTAACGAACCCGCTACCTATAAAGGTGCCATGACCTGTTCCGACTCTAAGCTATGGCTTGAAGCCATGCAATCCGAGATGGACTCCATGTATGAGAATGACGTATGGGATCTTGTTGATTTGCCTGATAAGGTACGGCCTCTTCAGTGCAAATGGCTTTATAAGATAAAGCATTCCATAGAAGGACAACCAGACACCTATAAGGCACAACTAGTGGCAAAAGGTTTCACTCAAGTGCAAGGATTGCACTATGATCAAATTTTTGAACCCGTAGTTATGCTGAGTTCCATTCGGATAATCTTAGCGATTGCCGCTTTTCATGACTATGAAATTTGGCAGATGGATGTGAAAACCGCCTTCTTAAACGGTTATTTGGAGGAGGAATTGTACATCGTACAACCCGAAAGTTTCATTGATCCTAAAAATCCTAAGAAAGTTTGCAATCTTAAGCGTTCCATTTATGGACTTAAGCAAGCATCTCGGAGTTGGAATCATCGTTTCGACCAGCTGATAAAAGAGAATGGTTTTACACGATCGGTCGAGGAACCATGCTTGTATGTCAAGTCGAGTGGGAGTAAGATTGTCTTCTTAATATTGTATGTTGATGACATACTCTTGATTGGGAATGACATCCCTCTCTTATCTTCGGTAAAAGTATGGTTAAAGAACCATTTCCAGATGAAAGATCTGGGTGAGGCACAACGCATATTGGGGATCCGTATCTATAGAGATAGATCACGACGGATGTTATCACTCAGTCAGGAGTCTTATATAGATAAGATTCTTGAGAGGTTCAGCATGACCAACTCCAAGAAGGGGAACCTTCCAATGATTACTGGGATGCATTTGAGTAAAGCTCAGGCACCCAAGACATCGGAAGAGGTCGAGCGCATGAGTCGTGTTCCTTATGCATTAGCTATAGGATCGATCATGTATGCCATGATATGCACACGTCCGGACGTGGCATATGCATTGAGTATGACGAGTCGGTACCAAGGCAATCCATGTGAAACACACTGGATGGCTGTCAAAAACATCCTTAAGTACTTACGAAGGAATAAGGATTGGGTATTGTGTAACACCCGCAAATGTACCCTATTTTAATAGTAAAAATATTTTACGGATACTTTTCAGCGAAATTTAGTTTTAATTTAGAATTAAATTTCCCGAGTCGAATTTAGAATTTCCGAGTTCGTATTTGGATTTTACGCGAGATTTCAAGTGAATCCCGTCTTAAGTCGTCTTTGACTTTTCTTGACTTTTTCCACTCACTCTCTACGTATTCTAACCCTAACCCTAACTTCCTCACAACTCAACATTTCTTTCTTCCTCACTAAGAAAACCCCAAAAAAGCATAACTTCCATTTTTTATCCGTCTTATAATCGTCATAACTCTCTCATTTCTCGCTCAAATTCACGTAAGTTTGTCTTATTCTTCCCCTCTCATCTTCCTCTATCCGTATTGGTAATAAAATTACCGTCTTTCTCGCTTTTCAAACTTTCCGCCTTTCTCAAGGTGAAGAATATTCATCTTTTATTAACTATTTGTAGGTGGTGACCTTCAAGATCCCGACAAAGACTACTTCTTGATTGAAGAGGACCTTGACGCGGAGTGAAGACGCAATAAGGTAACGGTGAAGGGTTACTCGATATCATTTACGTGTTTTACGTGTTTTCTATGTTAGGAATCGTAATTAGATTATGATTAGTAATCATAGGAATCGTATTGTTGGTAATGGATGTTGTTAGTTGAGAATTTATATGAGAATTGATGAATTATAATGATAGTTGATTGTTGAAAAATGTTGGTCCTTAAGTGAAATGGTGATTTTCGTGCATTGTAGACCCCAGTCGGCCGACCGGCAGCCGGTCAGCCTACCGGCTGGAACAATGGCTGTATAATTTTCGTGTTACGTAAGAATTTGTTCATGAAGATGATCTCAGTCGGCCGACCGGCAGCCGGTCAACCGACCGGCTGAGACACCCCTCTATTTGACTTGGGTTTTTTATATACCCTTGGTCCCAGCCGGGTAGCCGGCAGCCGGTCCACCTGACCGGCTGGGACACACTGATCTTTCATTAAGTTTTTCATATGTTTTATGGCACCAGCCGGGTGGCCGGCAGCCGGTCCACCTGACCGGCTGGCACCTGCTGGAAGGTGTTTGAGTTTCTTGTTTACGATTTCGTTTATAATATTTCCGATGGTTCACTTATCGTATAAATTTACGGAATAACTTTGATTATTAAGGTTTTGAATATATGATATTCCATTCGCTTGTATCACATGTTTTGTGACGGTTTTTGGTATGTCCCACTTTGAGTCGGTTTTTACAAATGTTACGGTTTGAGCACTATTTTGTTATGTGCTTTGTACTCTTATTCCCATGGCTACCTCCACGTTTGTAAGGCTGGAATGTCGGAACGGGGATGTATCCTACTGCTTAATTGCATGTGTTAGTGGGCATAAGACGACGTTGTTGGGAGGCGAACGCTTTGCGTTGATCCACCCGGCCGTCAAATGTTGTGTACTTGCGAGGTGGTGTTATTTGCATGTAGCGTACCGCTTGTTATGAGGCTTTTGCTCTTTTCCGCCTCTTTCGTGAATATCGACCGAATTTGGGGTACTCGGCGTCTATGATTGACCGAGTCTTGGATGCGAAATGTCATCGTATGTCGAATCGGAAAACGTTTATTCCGAGAATCTGGCCAGGTTTAGACTAGGACCGTATTATTATCGTCGTGCTACCAGGAGGAAATTAGTCTACATATACGAAATTTCATCGTGTATGCGTTCAGGGAAATGCTTATCTCGTGGATGCCTTTTTATCATACTTGCCATGTACACGGTGCTAGTGCGTTTCATTTACCGTGAGAGATGTCGTCTTTGTGTCGTTATGTTTGGATGAATGATTATATGATAGATCATTGGATGACTTGGCATGGTTTATTTGTCGAGTCTCAATCTTATCAAACTTATACCGCTAACGGTGAGATGGAAGCCCTAGTGAGTGTATTCAGTTGCCTAAGAGTGTCTTCCCCGAGTCTTTGTATAACATGATGGATTCGGACTTGTACTTCATATGGTCTTATTATTATGTATTGAATTGCCTATCTATCCTTATCGTATTTCACATGTATATCTATATATGCATGCTCTACTTTTGTATTTCCTCTTATGTACGTATAATGTGATATGGCTGGGAGAACCCGGAGTTACTCCCCACTGACTGTGGCGTTCATGTTTTTCATGGATGAACAAGTTGCTTGATTTGGATGGCTTTTTGCTTGGTATTTTGGGTTCGGGTGTGAGCTAGCGGGCGTTGTCCCTGGATGAAACACCTCTAGACGTTATTTTAGCTAGTTGCTAATCATTTTGACATTGTTAACCTTTTGAGAGACTACGTCTCTTGTTGTAGTATATTTCGTACTTTGGTTTGTAATATTTGACATACCTCGTATTTTCTATCTTGCATGTATAAAGGTTTTTAAAATACCGTATTTCCGCTAATTAAATCACATGCTTGTATGTTTTTATTTCCGCATTCGCGAGGGTTGTCACAGTTGGTATCAGAGCTTTATCGCTCCCGACGCACACACGTGAACCCTAAACTTAAACTACTTGACCCTGAAATAATAAATGAGAGATGGGTAGAAGTTAAGGAGTTTACTTCCTTTGGGGATCTTTATGATGATGCCTTGTGGGCCGAGAATTCCATGAAGGCTATTAGGGATGAAGCTTTGATGAATAATCCCTCTCCTTCTTTCACTCCTAGGCCGAATGTATTTGGGAAGAGACCGTTTATTCCGTCTCCTTCTAACTCTTATGCTAACAAGAGGAGATTTAATCCTCCTTCAAATGCAAATACAAGAGCTCCTGCTCCATTCATTCCCCGAGCTACTTCTAATGTGGCTCATAGGCCTTATGCTCCTCAAGCTCAAGCTCAAGGTCGTCAATGTAACCGTTGTAGACAACCACACCACCCCGGTGTGTCTTGTTCCAACCGACCTTATATTTGCTACTTTTGTCAAAAGGGTGGTCACCGTTATGATGATTACCCCGATCGAAAGTTGCCCCCTCCTCCTGCTAAACCTAAGGGTTCTATCGTTGTTATGAGCCGTGCCGAAGCCGATGCTCATCCAGAGATCATTACGGGTATGTTCTCAATCTTAGAGCAACCGTGTCTTATTCTATTTGATACCGGTGCTTCTATGTCTTTTGTGTCTTCGACTTATGCTAATAAATTATCTATCGAGCCTACATCTAGTGAGGATAATCCCATATCCTTACCATCCGGAGATATTATCTCTTGTTCTACTCTATATCCTAATGTCCCAATCTCTACTGCGGGTTCTATCTTTCCCGCTAATCTCCTTAAGTTTCCTCTAGGAGAGTTCGATATAATTCTAGGTATTGATTGGTTAGCATTGTACCATGCTAGGTTCGAGTGTCGTGATCAAAAGATTTATTTAAAGAGTCCTTTAGGAGTTAGAATAACCTATAAGGGATCTCATCCTCGAAAAGGTGTGTCTTTGATTTCCGCTATGAAATTGGTGAGTATGGTAAGAAAGGGTCACCAAGCATACTTGTGTATTGTGACTTCTTCAACAAACTCTTTGCCAAGCATTGAAGATGTGCCTATCGCTCGTGAATTCGTTGATGTATTCCCCGAAGACTTGCCCGGGATCCCTCCCGAGCGTGATGTTGAGTTCTCTATTGATCTTGTACCTGGTTCTGGACCCATAGCCAAAGCTCCTTACCGTATGGCTCCAACCGAGTTGAAGGAATTAAGGAAGCAGCTAGATGATATGATTGAGAAGGGTTTTATTCGACCAAGTGCCTCGCCTTGGGGTGCTCCCGTTCTCTTTATGAAAAAGAAAGATGGTTCTATGAGGCTTTGTATTGATTATCGTGAATTGAATCGGATTACAATCAAGAATAGGTATCCTTTGCCGAGGATAGAAGATTTGTTTGATCAGCTAAAGGGTGCTTCTACTTTTTCCAAGATTGATTTGAGATCCGGTTATCACCAAATTCCCGTTCGTGATGTTGATATTCCGAAGACCGCTTTTAGTACAAGGTATGGTCATTATGAATTCAAGGTGATGCCTTTTGGATTGACGAATGCTCCCGCTATCTTTATGGATCAAATGAACCGCACATTTAGTGAATACCTTGACAAGTGTGTGGTGGTGTTCATTGACGATATTCTTATTTTCTCCAAGTCCGAAGAAGAGCATGCTATTCATCTAAGGATTATTTTGAGTGTTCTTCGTCGTCAGAAGTGGTATGCTAAATTCTCCAAGTGTGAATTTTGGTTACCTAAAGTGTCCTTTCTTGGGCATGTAATTTCTAAAGAAGGTGTAATGGCGGATCCTTCTAAGATTGAAGCCGTGGTGGATTGGAAGAGTCCGACCGATATTAGAGAAATTCAAAGTTTTCTTGGTTTAGCTGGATATTACCGTAGATTTGTCAAAGATTTCTCTAAGCTTGCTAGACCGATGACCCAGTTGTTGAACAAGGAAACCAAGTTCCTATGGAATGAAGCTTGTGAAGCCGCATTTCAAGAGTTAAAGAAGAGGTTAACTACCGCTCCGGTGTGACACCCTCAAATTTGCGGAAAGAAAAAAAATTATTTAAATACATAAACGAAATATGATAATACATAACGAAGGTGTCATAACATAAAAAGGTCATTACAAAACGGAAATACTATTATACAAAATAAATCTACAAGACGGGAGACATATCTCCCGTATAATACGGAAATAAAAGAGTGTATAATAATATACAATCTAAGAACCGAATATAGGTCCAAGGTAAATACTTCGCTCGCTAGCTCGTCAATGTACCCAATGTATGCATCACAAACCTGCCAACCGCATTAAATATAACACGGAAGCCACAGTCAGTGGGGAGTAACTCCGAGTTCTCCCAGCCACGAAATGTCGAGTTTAATTAAACATGAATAACATAAAAGCAATGTATATGGAAAATACAAAACCTTAACATATATGATATGCTTTTCATGTTATGAAACAATTAACTAACATATAACCTAGCATTTGAAAGCTATCATGTGAATCCGATAATAAATATAACTCGAGGTAGGGAAGCTTGGTAATGCTATCTCAGAGTTCCCCTCTCAAAACATGGCCCGTGATACCTCAAAATAATCAACACGTAATCATGTGAATCAGTTAACAACCGGTAATCCAAACTCTATCAACCTTAACCGGCTTGCATCTCACCTTCTAAGATTCATAGAATCATACAAACATGAAAGACCAATACTTCTACAAACAGGCACAAGTTCTTAGTGACGTCAATAGAAGACTTCTGTAACTCAAGTCTATACCACGAGGTAGGATATACTTAAATATTTAGGCTCAGCGGTCACGCTAATGACATGGCCCAAATACCAATCACACATCTGGGCTCAGCGGTTACACTAATAACATGGCCCAGATCCAAAGCACATATCTTAGCTCAGAGGTTACCCTAATAACATGTCCAAGATACGACTCAACCCTAAACCTAGACTGCGCAGACCTAGAGAAATGCGAAGATCCATCGCATCCAAGACCCATGATACAATCACATGAGTACCCCTAAGAAGATCCATCAACGGGTTGGCTAGTACTAAAGCTGGCTCCATTTCCCAAAGTGGAAACCATGGCAGCCATGCCCCGACTTGAAGATCCATCAAGCCGGGAACACAAAAGCTATCAAGCCGCAAACTCCATATGCTCGTTAAAGATAGTACGGGCCTATCAATGTCATGGTCCAAGATACTCATTTAGAATTAGAATGGTCAAGACGCCATATACTCATAATTCTCTATGGGTACTTAGTCAACACGACACCACCCATATAATTAAACAGTCACGGAAACCATTTCCTAACATGTGACTAATTGCATATAAATCATAATCAAATAACATATCGCCTCATATCTACTAAGGCTAATTCAATAATTAAATAAAACCTTACTTGAAGACAAATCCCCGACCCGAGTCCCGCGACGGGTCATCAGTCAAAACGGGGCTGACTAGATCTTAGTTTGACCAAACCCGTTTGGTCAAACCGTCTAGAAACAGAGTCTT
>JAIUZE010007882.1:0-10630 GCA_022085475.1 Heliosperma pusillum | reverse complement strand
ACGAGACTGTTTTCTGAGTAATAGTTGATTGTGAAGATGGCTGACATGAGGCTGCATGAAATGTTTGATTCAGTTATCAGTCTTTGGGTTCCACTCTGCTGCTGCTGCTCTGGAGTTGATGGTTATCAGTTTTATGCGGTGAATATTGTTGAGAGTGTGTATGCACAAATTTGTATGTTCTGTATGTTTAGGTATTCTCGCAATGCTTGTAACGGTTATGGGTGCTTGAATGCCCTTGATCGATATGTTGGTTGAGCTGTCAAGAATCAATGAAGCTTATGAGATCCTAGTAATTGTTAACAAATAGGCAGGGATTTTGATCACGTACTCGTCGATTATTATATTTCTTTCCAGAGATCAAATCCTCACCTACATCTCGTTAACTTATGCAGTCACCAATGAATTTCACTCTGTATAAGAAGAATCTTGTACTTTGTGAAAGGAAAGAAAAGCAATCTAGAAGTTTGGGTAATAATTTTATTTTCCAAACAAATGATTGAAAGGTTGAACTTCAACTCTTCCGAGTTACGAATAAAAAAATCAGTAGCGACTTTGTGATTAAAAAAACTACACCCACCACCGGTGGAGGGTTGAGGAATCTTGGTGGATTTATGTTTGAAAAAAGTCTCGTGTCCGGAGGACCTCCTCCTCCTCACACCTAAAGGCAATCCACCAAACGGAATATATAAAATCTTAGGTGTAAGGAGTACGGTCCTTTCGGAGGACACAAGTTTTTCATTTGGAATAATTGAGCCTTTTGCCTACTCTAGCAGTCATCTATAGGGTTTTTATTTTTGTGCAACCCATTATTAGAACACAAATTCTGCTTATGCTCATTCCCTTTTCGTATAAACATGGGTAGGAATATATTTTTTCCAATTTGAACAATCAATAAAGTAAACTCCCTCTAAATAACGGGGATGATGGTTAAAGCGGCGAGACGGGATTTGAGCATAGTATACAAGAGACAGTGGTAGCATTTTGCTAGACTGCTACTCACTCCATATCATATGTGGTTCTGCTGTATCATTAATTCAGTGGTTTTGGTCTTTCTTTCTAACTAATGTTCGTTGTTCGTAAGTGAATGGATTAGGTAACCATGTACTCTTGTAACATGTTGAACGCAAACAATAATGAAGACATGGCAAATGTGGTTTAGTTGGCCAAATGTTATTTCTTTAAGGAGCAGGTACTTGAAAAAAGAAGAATAACTTCAGCTTACATAGGTTTTAAATAGTGCAGACATGAGTTTTGTTGAGAAAACTCGAAAATGGCATAATGATATCCAGGATCATTTTCTGTACTGCAGTTTCTCTGACCATATTGGCAGTTTTATTATTATCTGTGTTATCCCCGGTTCCTTACAAAAACAATGAAAACGAGCAACAAAGGCCTTTGACTGCATTTTCTCTCTACATTCAGCAACCTACAACCCCAACTCCGCACATCCATCGAGGTCAAGACTCCTCTTCAGGAGTGTTGACCTTCCATCGGATACTCACCCAGGGACCTCATAGCACATCCAAGATGGTGGGAAAGGCTCAGGGCTTCATTATGCCTGTGGAGCACTTTGCTCATTCCACATTTAATATTATTTATTTGACATTCGACACAGCTGATTATTCGGGGAGCTTGAGCATTCAAGCCAAGCAAATGGAGTACAAGAAGAGAGAAGAGCTTGTGGTGGTAGGTGGTACTGGCTCGTTTGCTTTTGCACGTGGAATTGCTGTTTTTGAAGAAACGGTGCAGGGTTTTCCCGGATCGGTTGAAACGATTTATCAGGTGAACCTTGAGCTGACTTTCCCAAATCAAGTAGAATCGATACGAGTATGAAACTTGTTCTAGATTATTAAGTAGGATAGCCTCAATTTGTATCTGTGAATGATTGTATTTGCGCTAGTATAGAGGTGCAGGCAAACTCTGTTATGATAATAAAGACAATCGAATAATATATCTGGTATGTACGTATTTGAATTGAGTGAGAAGATACAAATTGCTACTGAATATATTTTGGGTGCGTTCATCCCTACATGCTTATTTTGTGGTTCTCTCATTGCTGTTTTGGAGGAAAAAGAATGCATCATCTTCAAGTATGACAACACAGGACCTGTTTGAGCCATATCAAACACTGTCATATACTCATGTCTGTATTTACATTATTGAAATCGTCATAGGGCAGAGACTAATCCCCTGAGGAGGTGTATTCATCGAGAATGCTGCATTACTTGTAACTGGTAAGCTTTCGAGCCGGTTATGAATGTATGTGGGTTCTCCATTAACATGTCTTTGGTCGACACATCCCATCTGATTTATCGTCGACAACTTTTTCAACCCCAACAAAATACTAGGTCATCAATAGCACCTCCACAACAAGTATGATCAACAAAATAATGGGTTTGTCACATAACATATCACCCAACTTACAAACATTTCCAATAACAAACCCATACATAGCAATAGACAAACCTTTTCAAGATTTATACTACGGGACCATATGTTGAATAAATTTTAAGGAACCACCACTTATCAAGTCATCACACAAACTTGTATACAAATATGTCACCATTTGCATCTTTTTGTTTTCCAACAATAAGGAGTTCATTGGCAAACCTTGGTGGATGAACACCTTTGACAAACCTCTTTTGCTAATACCCTTGAAGAGATGGATTCCTAATACCTAAGAGGGGAATTAGGTACCTTTTAAAATTTTCAACTAGTTCTTTATGAATTAAAGCGAGTTGAGTCGAAGAGTAAAGAAGAGTTCTGATCGTGGCAACAGTCAGTTGAACGGTTATCAGTTCCTTTCGGATTGAAGCGAAGTTGTAGCTGACAGTATTGATGACTGTTGCTATACTAAAGTAAAGTACGTAAATCAAAGTGCAGCGGAATTAAGTAATAAAAAGATGAACACACGATTTTGAATTAGTTCGGCCTACGATCTAAGGGCGTACGTCCAATCTTCATTATATTGCTTTTGTTAATAAGAAATCCACTCCGACAACTTAAAAACCCCTACAATAAAATGGCCAACAACCTACTCCGGTTGCGAAAGAGTTTAAGAACACACTTGTTCTAAAACTCGACTCTTGAACTGAAAAGTTACAGGATCTTTGTTCCTCAAATGTTCGTTGTTCTCAAAAAGAACTTGTGAGAACAATTTCAAGATCTAACTATTCAAGTAACAAGAATATATTACAATGGCAACAATAGTCTGCACTGCAACTTTTGAAGACTTTGAAAACTTTTGCAAAGAAAAAGGTTTTGGAAAACACTTAGATAAATTTGCAATTGAGAGATAATGCTTTGGAAAGTCTTGGAAAATCTGAGCATTTAATGTCATCTATTTATGAAAAAAGGCAAAGGAGGATGCATGAAGTGTTATTAAATTACTCTCTCCGTCCCATTCATTTGTTTGCCTTTTATATTCTTTGTGAGGATTATTTTAATGAAAGGCAAACAAATGATTGAGACGGAGGGAGTATTATCTTTGGAAGTGTTAATCATCTCAACGTGTGGATGTCAACAAAGAAGTAAGTTTGTTGAAAGAGATGTTTCATAAAGAAAGTAAAGCTACCAAAGGCAATGATGGAGAGGTTGAGTGATAGTACTTAAGGTCTATAAAAGTATCTTTGACCTTTGGTTAAAACATAGAGGATATTAACTATGTTAGTTTTTTAAAAAAAGTCTTTCTTTGTCTTATTCTAAAAAGTAAAACATTCTTCAAATAATTTGATAAAGCACTTGCCAATTCAGATTTGTTTATGAAACACATTTTTGAAGAAAATAATATTTAAAAGGATAAATGATTTCGATTCAAGAGTTGCAGACAAAAGCAACAGTTGCACTTACTGTGATTAGTTCACATAAATACTACTGTTATTATCCAGACATTGAGGCAACAATCATGCTCACTGTTGCCACAAACTATTGCCAAAAGATGTATTCTATTACTTTTACAATTGTACTCACATCCTAAGACAACAACAACTATGAAGAGTTATTGACTTGATCTTTGACTCCTTTCTTGATCAATGTTGCAAATGGAGAGGCATTGGAACCTAAGAAATAGTCACTTGATAAACATGTCAAAATGAACCCAACAAATTCCCCCTTTGATGATGACAAGCCCCATAAATGAATGTTCCCAAAAGTTCTCCCTCAAATGGTCAGTCAGGATGCTCATAGAATAAGGTCAAACTAGTTTCATGCAGTTTTGACAAGAACCTAAGAACAAGTCACAGATATAGCTACTGTTACTACTTACCCTAAGGTATAAAGCAAGAGTTAAGAAAATGCATGCGGACACAAAATGAAGTTTACCTCTTCCCTCTCTTGACATCATTAAAGGCCTAATTAGCTTCCCCCGGACACAATCAAAGCAAACAAGAAAATCCAGACAATAATATACATTAAGTAGACAAATAGTTCAAGTGCAACAACAAGGACTTAATGTAGTTTTAATACAACACCACAAAAAAATTAAAAGATGATAGTTTTGGAAAGGATGGGAAGAAGAAATTCCAAAAGGGTAGGATATTCCGAGCAAGTTTAATCGGAGTTGACCTCATCATCCGAGTCCAGAATATCTTCTTTCAACCCGAGAGCTTTCTTGACCAACACCGCGAGATTGTCAAGAGCACCTCACATTTCACAGAGCTCCTCCTTAATGGTTGTAACTTCCCCCTACCAGCGCCCCCAATTTATCTCCGGAGACCCAATCTCCCAAAGCCCCTTTCGGCTTAGCATCACCTAGAGGGCACAACTTCCCATTGAGAACCCGAACTCCTATTTTTCCCATGAGACCCACGGTCATAGAATTAAAGAGCTTGGTGGTCCCAACACTTGAATCCACCAAAATGCCCTTCTTTTTGAAAATGGTGGACACCCACAATCCGTACGGTAGAGTCAGCTTTGATCCAGCAACTTTGATTTGGGTGGCCGCTAAAGCTAGACGCCTAAAGATAAAGGAAGAGAGATTGATGGGCTTGTGGTGAATGAGATGATAGATGAAGTAATGCTGTGCAATAGATAGTTTAGTTCTATCATCCGAGGGAATGAGGGAGCAGCGCACCAGATTAAAGAAAACATGGTGAGGGGGTAGAAGGTCAATATTGGCAACTTTTGTGGTGGTGTTTGTTTTTGGGGAGAAGGTTTGAGCTACTTCTACTGGTGAGGCATAGGGAAGGACATGCCAAGTGTATAAAGATCGAACCCCTCATTAGGGATGTTCAACAATTTGGCGAACTGAGATTGAGTGAGGATTAGAGATTTACCGTCCACAGTGGCGGTTAGGCTTTTGAGATCATCGGCTATTTTGAGGGTATCATAGAACTGGATGAGTTCCGAAATATAGACAAGTGAGGGTGTAATTAGCAATTCTTTCCATTGTTGTGCCTCAACAGCATTAATGAAAAATTGAAGAGCGGAGGACAGATTATACCATTTTGGTTCATAGAGTCGGCTGGAGTGGATCTTGCAACGGACCAGGAGATCTTCATACGCTGTGATCGTGAGGAGAGGGAGTTTGAGTTTGTAAAGTTGATCGGAGATGTCAGCAGGTGACCATTGATTGGACAGCGCAACCGAATCCCTTGGAGAGAGAAAAATCGTTCCTTTGTTAATACCCTGAGAAGTGCTTTTCCCTTTTTTCAGCCGACTTTTCTTTGGTGGTGGTTCAACCGGTTGTTCTTTGGATTGAGCAACTGGTGGAGCCACGACCTCTTCCATAGTCGTGGTTTCTCGATCTTCTTTTGTTTCAGAAATGGTTCTCTCGGATTCATCGTCCTCTCCCGTATTATTGACAGTTACCTCCACCTCCTCTTCTTTTATCTTTTCCGGTAACTGCATCTCAACCTCCAGTGCAACCAAACCCATTACAAGAGGGATTTTTCTGGGTTCCGTACCCTTTTCAGTTTCTCTTTCTCTTTCTTGTCCTTTTTCGATAGGGATAATTTCAGGAATGTGAGGGATGTTGAGATTTGGAGTTTTGTTGAGAGTAGATCTGCGAATGATGTCGCGAGATCGACCTTTGAATTTAAGAAAAGTGGAGATTGTTGGTTCTGATGGGTTGAAGGGAAGGATTGGTTCTCCTTCTCCTGCTTGAACAAGGAGAGGGGTCGGGTTGAGTGTGATTGAAGAAGGGAGAGTTGAAGTCTCAGTGTTTTTCCTTTAACTGTTAAGGGGATCCGGGTTTGGTGATGGGTTGGATGTTTCACTTTGAGGGTTGGACGGTGATGTCATTGTGATGTGACGCATAGGAATAGTGTAGTTGAGGCTTGTTTTCACCATGGTGAAAAAGGAGGTAGGTTATATTTGTGGGTGAGGATTTGGACGGTTATTTTAAGAGGGAGTGGGCCGTTTTAGTGAGGTTATAATGAGGGAGAGAGTGAGGTAGTTGAGTGTAATAAATCCAACAATAGTCCAAGTTGTTGAGCCCAAATAAATGTATACCATATATATTATTAAAAAGATGTAAGTGAGGTGCAATGACTAGGGTAAGAGGAAACAATTTCAAGCCAAATATATCAAGCAAGTGGAAAATTAACAAACACATGCTAGAATTACAAGCAATTAATTAAGCCAATTTCTAACCGAAGTTTTTCAAATTGTTCTCTTGCAAGTGGCTTTGTAAATATATCTGCAATTTGATCCTCGGTTTTGCAAAATATGAGTTTAATATGACCTTTTTCCACATAATCACGAAGAAAATGATGACGTATTTCGATGTGTTTAGTTCTAGAGTGTTGAATGGGATTTTTGAAAATGTTTATCGCACTCGTGTTATCACACATAATAGGAATCAAGTCAAAATCATGTAGTTGTTGTCGAA
The DNA here is from genome assembly GCA_022085475.1 of Heliosperma pusillum. Taxonomy (NCBI): domain Eukaryota; kingdom Viridiplantae; phylum Streptophyta; class Magnoliopsida; order Caryophyllales; family Caryophyllaceae; genus Heliosperma; species Heliosperma pusillum. Next base: position 3,801 of record JAIUZE010007882.1, on the reverse strand, counting down.
CCCAAAGGAGTTGTGAGCAACAATGAGCGGCACTAATGTATTCGCTTTCGGCCGTTGAGAGAGCTACCATGTTTTGCTTTTTCGATCCCCAAGAGATGAGACATGGACCCAAGAAGGTAGCAATTCCGGATGTGCTTTTTCGGTCAATTATGCATCCCGCATAGTCCGCATTCGAAAAACTAACAAGATCAAAGGGACACAAGAGAGGGTACCAAAGATAGAGACTTTGAGTTCCAATCAAATACCGAATAAATTCTTTTAACGGCTTTGAAATGTGATTCTTTCGGATTTGATTGGAATCTCGCACACAAGCAAACACTAAAGAGAATGTCAGGACGACTAGCGGTTAAGTAAAGAAGAGAACCAATCATGCCTCTATATACTCTTTCATCAATACTTTTTCCGTTTTCATCTTTGTCCAATTTGGACGTGGACACCATGGGTGTAGAGTAGCTTTTGGCATTAGTCATCCCAAATTTCTTAAGCATCTCCTTTATGTACTTTTGTTGGTGAATCATGATTCATTCTTTTGTTTGTTTAATTTGAAGTCCAAGAAAGAACCCTAGTTCACCCATCATGCTCATTTCAAATTTTAATTTCATCAATTCGGAAAAATAAGAAGATAGGAGCTCGTTTGTAGCACCAAATATAATGTCATTGACATATATTTGTACTAGCAACAGTCCAGATGACTGTGACTTAATGAATAACGTTTTGTCAGCCGAACCACTTGTGAAACCGTATTCAAGAAGGAATTTAGACAATCTCTCATACCATGCTCGAGGAGCTTGTTTCAACCCGTAGAGAGCTTTGTCAAGTTTAAAGACGTGGTTTCGAAGTTCGTTATCTAAAAAGCCCGGAGGTTGCTCTACAAAGACCTCCTCTTCCAAATATCCATTTAAAAAAGCGGTTTTGACGTCCATTTGGAAGAGGGTAATTCCTTTGTGAGACGCAAAAGCTATAAGTAATCGTATGGCCTCAAGTCTAGCTACCGGTGCATAGGTTTCATCATAGTCAATACCCTCTTGTTGATTATAACCTTGCACCACTAGCCTAGCCTTGTTCCTTACGATTACTTCCGAGTCATCGAGCGTATTGCGAAAGACCCACTTAGTACCAATGATGGTACGATTGGTGGGCCTAGGGACCAAGTGTCATACCTGATTTCTTTCGAACTGATTGAGCTCTTCTTGCATTGCCATCAACCAGTAGGCATCAGTCAGGGCTACTGTTACATTTGCAGGCTCGATTTGAGAAATGAATGCATTGTGTGCACAAAAGTTCTTGAGAGATGATATTGTCTTGATTCTCGAACCAACGTCACTGGTTAGGTTTGAGAGCGGATGAGCGCTTTGATGTTTCCACTTCTTTGGTTTGAAGGTACTTTGTCCCCCCTCAATTTGGTTAGTACTTGAGGGTTGAGAGACTTGAGAGTTGTCATTATGTGGAGTGGTATATGAGGTGACAGTAGGAGTTACTGTGACCCCAGTAGTTCCCTGATTTGTTCCCCCTGAACTGTTGTCTTCATCAACTGGTAACAGTAAAGCTGTCTGTTGCTGTTCTGTTTCAGCTCTTTCCGCCACTTCTTTTTCAACATTGGTCGATTCCTCTTGGATCAATCCAATTTCAAACTCCTCGTCTTCCTCATCATATTGTTCTTGTTCAAATAGATTAGATTCATCAAAAATGACATGAACACTTTCCTCAATTAACATGGTTCTCTTGTTGTAAACTTTGTAGGCCTTACTATGATCGGAGTATCCAATGAAGTCCGCCTCATCACTACGTGGGTCGAATTTACCCAAATTGTTTTTACCATTGTTGTGTATAAAACATTTGCTTCCAAAACATTTGAAATATGACAAATTAGGTTTTCTCCCACGTAGCAATTCGTAAGGTGTCTTATTAAGTATGCTCCTTATCATTACTCGATTATGAGTGTAACACGATGTGTTCACTGCTTCGGCCCAAAGGTTTCGTGGCAATTTGCTACTTAACAACATTGTTCTAGCCATGTTTTCGAGGGTTCTATTCATGCGCTCCACAACACCATTTTGTTGAGGTGTTCTAGGAGCGGAAAAGTTATGATCTACGCCATTATCATCACAATAGGTTCTAAATGATAAATTCTCAAACTCGGTTCCATGATCGGTTCTTATTGCAACAAGTTTTGAATCAAGTTTGTTTTGAATCTTTTTTAACCAAATCAAGAATTCATCAAAGGCCTCGTCTTTAGAGCTCAAGAATAAAGTCCAAACAAATCTAGAGTAATCATCAACAATGACACACACATAGCGACTACCACCACGACTTCTTACTCTCATGGGTCCACATAGGTCAATATGCAATAATTCAAGAGGTCGAGAGGTACTCAAAAATTTCTTAGATTTGAACGAACTTCTAACATGTTTACATCTAGCACATTCATCACACACTTTATCAAACTCAAACTTCAAGTTAGGAAAACCTTCAACTAAGTCAAGTCTCCTAAGTGCGTTAAGGGTTTTAGCACTAACATGTCCAAATCTTTTATGCCATAACCAAGGATCATTTTTCAAGACACTCATACAAGACATGGTGTATCCGGACAGGGTGTTAAGGTCGGTCAAGTACACATCTTTGACTCGTCTACCTTCAAGAATGATTTTGTAACAACCCGAAAAGTACCCGATTTTTCTAGTAAAAATATTTACTAACACTTTTCAGTAGAACTTAAGTTTTTAAAAATAGGAATTTTTGTTCCGAGTCTTATTTTGAAATTCCGCGTTCGTATTTGGAATTTTTGAGGGATTCCATGAAAAGACCGTTTTTAGTCATCTTTGACTTTTTCTTGACTTTTAAGTCGTCTTTGACTTTTCCTTGACTTTTTATAAAGTCGTCATTGACCTTTTTCTTGACTTTTAAGTCGTCCTAAACTTTTTCTTGACTTTTAAGTCATCTTCGACTTTTCTCGACTTTTCAGTCAACTTTGACTTCCGTTGACTTTTTCCCGACTCGCCTCATAAGTTTGAGGACCGAAATTTTATTTAAAAAAATAATATTTTTGATTTATTTTTATTTAGATTTATTAAGATTTATCATAATTTAATATAATTATTTTGAATTTATTCGGAATTTAAAGAATAACGTTTACGGTTTTAACCGAACGTCATTTAACTATTCCCGACGCATCGTAAAGCGCGCAACAAAATCGAAACTCGACTGTGGCATGAGTCACGCGCCCATGTCATCGTTTTCCACTCACGTTAGATATTTTAATTCTTTTGATTAAATTAATAAGAATATCTTAGATATTTTCAACTTTATCGATCAGTTAACGAAAATTACGCAAATCGCTCAAAATCAGACCCGCTTTCTCTCCTATCCTCACGGTTTTTCTTCTCTCTTTGACCTTGATATTTTCTTGCTTTTCATTACAATAACATAATATCTTGATATTTAATTCAATTAACTTAATATCTAATTAATTACGGTAATATAATTATTATACCGGGTCAATTCCATAACAACAATTTCAAAACCCAACTCACTATTTTGGCCTATATTTACACGGCACTCATCCACTCATTCCTTACTCACAAACAACTTTTCACTTTACAACAAATCAAAATAAGATCAAAATATCGCTTTCTTTAATTGTTCTTCGTGTTCTTCGTAGTTCATCGTTTGTTCTTCATCGTTCTTGAGCAAAACCTTCATAAAATCTTCGTTTCTTAATTAAATCCATCCTAATTTTATATTTCTAAGACTCTCCTCTTTCGCTCCTCATCTTTCACGTATGTTTAATTTCAATTCCGTCAA
>JAIUZE010007881.1:0-25797 GCA_022085475.1 Heliosperma pusillum | reverse complement strand
TTGTAATGGTTGTGACATCTAGAATTCACTTAAAGTATTGTTTCTGTTATAACAGACATGTTAATCAGTATAGTATATGTATACATTACAGTTATTAGATTACATGTGACTAATTGTGAGAATTAATGTTATTCTCAAAATTAAAGGTGACTTAGATTTGGAATTGATTTGTGATACATGGAAGGAATCATGTCGATTAATAAATGACGTGTGACCGCCATGATCCAATTAGTTGTAATTCGATTAAGAATATAAAAGTTAGTGAACTTAACATAAAGGTTTAAATTAAAGTTATTGAACCATCAAGTCAACACAAAAGCCAAGTGGGAGAATGTTAGAATATTTAATTATATTCAAGTGGCCTATGTGTTTCGGGTTTAAATAATAGTTACGTTCATATTAAATATTACGGCTTTAATATAAAAGATGACACCGTGATGGATCGGTCTCAATTAAAGTAATTAAAGTCCGGGAATTATTATTCCCTCTTACCTTACCCTATTATAAATCGTCTTTCACGAAAGGTACGAACGGGTTTGAATAATTTGATTGTGAAAAGGTACGACCCATCATTATATATTTACATGATGGAATACTGTAAGGTACAACAATATATCAAACATATTTATCTTCAAAAAAACAAAGTACGTACAAAGAAAAGAAAAAGTGAAAGGCAGTTTCTTTCTCCATCATCAAAGGAACCTAAAGGAAAGAGTTAAGGAAGATAATCAATCTTTTATACTTCTTATTATTGTATTAAGTGCAACTGTAACACATGGATCAAGGTTAGTCCTTTATTCCGTCTCATTATATTATTAGGGTTGAATTAATTCAAGTCTATATTGATTCTTGAGACTGATTTCATTATCGAAATCATAAAGTTTATCTAACAGGGAGAACTAATAAATTGAGTACAGAAAATCGTCCCTTGTTTCGGCTGCAACACCTGGGCAAGGTAGGTCTTCCATCTTCCTCCGGGTTGGAGCCGCTCCACCCGTCGGACTGCTCCTCTTTGAATCCGTCGCCGCTTGCGTTCCCGTCAGATTTGGGGATTTATTGTATGTACTTGCTTAATTAAATTAGGGAAGATGAGACGGGTATTTATACTCGATCAGGTTCAGTGTTTGCAATATACGGGATTGAATTTGGTAAGATAAAAGATCTATCTTCTGAATTTCCTATGCTGTGCTCTTATTTCTTCTTTACTCCAATCTTTGGTTTCATCATTCATTATCACGGCAACTATGGGGAATGTTTTGGGCTTTGGACTTCATAACAACTTGACCTGCTCTTGTACGTAGTAACTAAGTAACGAGAGGTCTTGGACTCTTGGGCCGTTTCTCAAATCTTACTTCACATGGGTCACACCTATTAATCTGAAATAAGAATAAATTAACTCATTTACGGATAAATTGATATTTAAGTGGCAAAACTCCCGAATCAGCAAATGTATAACAAGTAACTCAAATAATGCAATACACGATTGTAAAAATATATAGTTAATGGGTATAAATATTAGAAAATATCGTCTTATCAGTTACGTATAAAACTTACGTTTTTGCGAGTTAGAATGACACCATGTATAAATAAAGGATTATATAGCTAAGGATTTTAACAATATATAACATGCAACATACAACAATTAATATCTCTCCTTACAAATTATCACCATCACTACTCCTTTTTCATTTGGGTCGAATATCTTATTGTTAATTTGTTTGATATGCAGTTGCAAACGTCTTACTTAATGATCGTCGTCAACATGTTCACGTACCTTTATACATGCAACAGCGTCGAAGGAAGGAGAGCAGTGAGAAGATAAGATAACGTGACAGCAAAGATGAAAGACGATATTAGGTAGGGCAATGAACCCCATCGTGGTGAAGGCCGATATACAGTCTAACAGTTGAGGGCGAAGGGTTTATAATGATGGACGAGAACGTGGTGGTAGAGGACGCGACTGTAGTCGTTGATGGTGGTGGACAAATGATGTGTCCAATATTTATATACTTTTCCTCCCTCATTTTAGCTCGATTTGATATGATTTATCCACTTTTATAAGTGATTTATGAGCTAATTCTTTCTTTGGAAGTATTCTTGTGTTTTAATGTCATGTGTAGGATATGAAGCGGTTTAAGGCCGTTTCTACGTCAAATACTGTCGTTTAGAAGAAATCCTGAGCAAGGTAAAGGTAACAAGGGCGATTACGTGAGCTTAGGATGGTTTGCCACGAAGATTTAGAGGTTCCGAGTTGAAGGGAGCAAGTTTCAAGTCATTCCGAGCTCGTATGCATAAGTTGCGACGGTTTAACAATGCCTTATCAAAAGTCATCTACGACCCCATGCTCCAACCTCTACCCCTTGGGGACATGATCAAGCTTAACTAGAAGAGGAAATAAGGCTTAATAAGTGTTAGTTACATCCCCTACCGGGCTTGAAGTTTGGGGATGCTCCAACCTCTATTCCATGCTTGTATCATATGTTAGTCTTTGATCAAAGGCCACGATGACGATTGTTAGACTATACTTGTAAAATTCTTTCCCTTAGAACGAAAGGCGGGAAAGTGAATTAGACAATAAGATTCGAAAGGTCGCTAGGACCCGTTCTATGGAAGAGTAATCATATCGAAAGGTAAGGACTAGTATATAGGCCTAGACAATTATCGACTTCACTACCCCTTTGTTGACAATATTATTAAATTTGCTAGTTTACATGTGAAACTCGTGTCCCCTAAATTCATATATATTGTTGTTATTCATTCTTATTATTTGTTTTACTTTACCAAACCAAACTCAATCAATCGAACCGACCTTGATAGAATTCACCTCATGACAACTTATATAGTAACCCCCGTCTCCATGTGATCGACCCCTACTTCCCTAACTGCATTTATTTGTTATTAGCCTAGACTAGGGTTATTATCTTTCGTTTGGATACGCGACACTCATGTCAACAGACCGTGGAGAAGGATCGGCGTGTGAGGAGGAGTTAAGGATTGGAGCGCGAAGGGTTTACAATTTCTAAACAAAAGTCAACAATAACGAGTTATATGTGTATTGGAATTTTGTTATATCAATTCATTAGAAATGTAATAAATCAATGCAATATACGTACTATCTAAAAAAATTGACATCGTTTCAGTAAAACCAATATATCATAAATAAATTAACATCAATTTTCAAATAATAGATGCTAGCAACTAATGTAAATAAAAAATAAAAAGTAAGTTACATTTTTTTTTAAAACTGATGTAAATAGTTAAGGTTATAATTTTAACATCGTTTTTTATATTAAAAAGTGATGTTAACATGGCGATTTCAACAACCCTTTTTCTACTAGTGATTCCAACCTTTAAGCATAAAACCATCACCCTACTAAAGATCTACTCACTAATAATATTGATTAAACTAGAATAACAATAATCAATGATCAATAAATGAAGATAATCAAGTGTGTAAGACATGTTTGAATGAGAAGACAAGAGAAAATACAAGATCTAAAATCAACCTAAAAACTTGGAAACAAAATAAGAGTAACGAATAAACAAGATTCAAAAATAATATAGACATTAAACTAATAAAAACTAGTTCCGTCTAAGCATGCATCCTCAGGTTGTTTACGCATACTCAACTCTGGTTGCAATGACTGCTGCGATTTTCATGATCTACCTAATAAGTCAAAGAAGCTTTTCTGATGGTATACCTTTAGGTAGCTCAGGTGCTTTCAACTTCATGATTGTATTTCAGACTGAGCATGTTAGGTGTAGCTGGGATATTCGACGAATCCCTATTTTATGTTATGCATGGTTCCTTGGTAACTTCAAGTTTGATTAGGGAAATAAAGAAACTAGATCTACTAAGTATGGAGGTTACAGAATCTGTTAAGAGGAATAAATATATAATATCGTAGCTAGCCATGGTTATTTTGGTCGATTAATGTTCCAATATTGCAGTTTCAATAATTCTCATTTTTTTACACTTCTTCTTAGTTGCTTGGTCGGCAGTATGTATATGGTTTACTACTTTAGGTATTAGCTTTACTAGTATTAACCCTCACAAAAAATGCACCAGTTTTTTTTAATAAAAAGATCCCATATCAAGAGGACTAGTATTCAATATTTGTAAATTAAACATGTTCAATTTCAGTAATTATTCTATGAGTCAGTCTTATATTGTATGACAGTCTCACGCAGTGAGAATTTTTCCTCTCTTTAAAACGTGGTTCAAGGACAAACATCGGAAAATCAATATTAAATAAGAGATTTAATTTCATCTTTTTCGAACCTAATCACTCTACTTCAAACTTAAGGATTTTAATTCCGTATATAGCTTAAAACGGGTTATATAACTATCATTTTCATAGATAAGACAAAAACAAAATGTTAGATATTAGCTAAAAGACTTGTCTTTATCTATGCAAGTGACATTTATTTGAGCCGTTTTATTCTTAAGATGGATAAGATCAATTACCATTTTGACCATTTGCAAAAATAAGTCTGAAGGGGAGATCGGAAGGATGGTGAATGGTTGACTAAAATAACTGATGTACAACTTCGTATGATCGTATATATGTTGACTAAACTTCTAAACCCCCAACATAATACGGAGTAAATAACAAAAATAAATAAACCCAATTATTATTATTATTAAAATTATAAAACCCCAAATGACCTAAGATTTTGACAATTCAACAACTACCCTTTTAACTTCAAAATTGAAATATTTGTTTATTATATAAGTGCTCATTTTTCATACTGTTATTATTTTGGTTAAATAGATTTTTCAAGAAAAGAAAGAAATAAGAAAGAAAGAAAGAAAGAAAGATGTTGTTATCAACAGCAATAGGAATAGCAGGAATACCAATGAGAAACATAATATTAGAAGCAGAAGATGTTGAATTTGCAACATTTTATTGGTTTGTATATGCAGGAGTTTCATGTTTTCTTGTTATTTTTGCTGGAATTATGTCTGGTTTGACTTTGGGTTTAATGTCTCTTGGTCTTGTTGAACTTGAAATCCTTCAACGTAGTGGTTCTTCCACTGAAAAAACTCAAGCTGGTATTTTTATTTTTATTCTCTTTTTCTATTTGTTTTTTTACGATTCTTGGAAAGTCAAACTATCTTTCATGAGTTTTCTTGCTTAATTACATTATCAATGACTTTGGGTTTAATTTTTTTGTTTCTTTTTATGAAATTGTGATTACATTTAGTATTTCATATTAAGTTTCTTGATTAATTAGATTATAACATACATGGGTCTCACTTGATTTAGCATTCTGTTGTTTATTTACGTTTTTTACTTTTAATTTGATTATGTACTCACTGTATTTGCAATGGTGATAGGTCAAACAGTCGTTGATGATATTTCTATCACAAATTCTCGTTGAAGACTGACATATCCGTCTTCATTGAAGACGGTAGAGTTACCACCTTGCATCTTTGTGAGAGGCAACCCAACTCGTCTTAATTGAACAACTGTAGTTTGATAAGGAATAATAATATGATGATAATTTTGGTTAATTAGATGGAAAGATGGCCAAGATATTATGTAAACGATAAAAATAAGTTTCGACTTGGTCGTGTTTGAAGATTTAAGAATATGGTTAATCTTGTGAGCTTCTCATACATGGGCAACATGGCTGGTTATAATTTGATTGCAATGTGTTTTACTTTTGCTATATTGTTTCACTTGCCAATTATCCGTGCTCTTTGATGGATTATGATTAGACTAATTTTGCTAATATTTATTCGAAAGCTATTTGCTTTGCTTATTTTTGCAACATGGATGTATTTTTGTCTTTGCAGATGATTGACAATCGAGAAGTTCTCTTACAGTGTTGTGTTTACGCATGATGTTAATTTTCCACTAATCGGCATCTGATTACACATTTGATGATTATATTCTTGTGTTCTTTTGCAAGATGCTAAATGATGACCTTTTTAACCCACACTGTTCATTTCTCTGTATTCTCTGTTTTCAGCTGTTATTCTACCAGTTGTTAAGAAGCAGCATCAGCTTCTTGTGACCTTGCTTTTGTGTAATGCTTGTGCGATGGAAGTAAGTACGAGTGAATAAAAAGTAACCGATATCAAAGCTAATTTAGGAGTATGTAATTGTGTTGTCATTGGTAAATATTCCATTTCAGGCGTTGCCTATATACTTGGACAAGCTTTTCCATCCTTTTGTTGCAGTAGTGCTCTCGGTCACTTTTGTTCTTGCTTTTGGAGAGGTGAGTTGTGTTTCTCATCTTCTTCCATTATTAATCAGCTAAAATGATTTGCTGCATCGGTGACACACTTTTTCTTGTCTCGTTTTGCCGCCTTAGATTATCCCACAAGCTATTTGCTCAAAATATGGACTTGCTGTTGGTGCAAATTTTGTTTGGCTTGTGCGTATTCTGATGGTAGTTTGTTATCCCCTGGCTTATCCAATTGGAAAGGTAATCTAATTCTTAGCTTTATTGGTTGGTATGTCATTGGTGTAAATGGTGTTTGTGAGTAAGTTTCCTGTGAGACTGTCTCGATGTCTCATATGAAAGTACTGTGAGACAAACTATAAAACACACTACCTAACAAAACGAAAAGGAGAATTAGCGGGCGTCTATTTAGGGTTTTTGATTACTCGGTCATGAAAAGTATCGTATGAGATATGTACCTTACCAATGTTACTTCGAGTTTTTCGTGATGGCCTTATGGGCCATACTTGTGTTTGAAATTCCGTCCCTGGCACTTACCAATCCGTAAATTCCCTAGCGGAGCTAGAAAGGTAAGTTTGCATGACAGAAGAAGAGGAAGGACTGTTATGCAAAAGATATAGTATGGTTTTTGACAGCTTTGAGCCTTTTGTCTCCAACATCCCAGGATTTCAATTTAAAGTTTTTTTTTTTTTTTTTTTGTAAAGTATTCTCTGTATTGAAGACATGTCTCTATACTCGTGCCTGGACCTGTATACAAAAAATGATCTTTGAGCTTCTTTTTATATGTGCTCCATTATTTTAGGTACTTGATGCTCTTCTTGGACATCATACTGCATTATTTAGGCGAGCGCAGTTAAAAGCCCTTGTTTCTATTCATAGTATGGAGGTAATTATCTGATTTCACCAAAAAGGCATTTAACTTGACGAATTTATCTACTTCTAGTGGTGATCCAAATATTGCTATCTTGTTCTAAAGTATTACTACGCAACAATGCTTGCTATACTGAAAATCCTGATTTTGTTGCTAATTTGCCGTCCTCGTTCAGGAAGGTAAGGGTGGTGAACTTACTCACGATGAGACAACGATCATCAGTGGGGCTCTGGATTTGACAGAGAAGGTTAATTTCAGGAACCTTGGCATGCTTCATTTCTAATCACATATTTAGATCTTTCTTCTCACATACTTTGCGGGTTCAACGATTTATGTGATTTACAGACTGCCGAGGAAGCTATGACACCTATAGAATCAACATTTTCGTTGGATGTAAACTCCAAGTTGGACTGGTAACTCATTTTGATATCTATTGCAGATGCTTTTTCAATTTATCTATAAAATTGTGTGTAATGTGCTTTGCTTTTTAAGGAGTACAAAGCACTGTGTTAGTTTCCAATTACTTGGTCTCTAATATAGCGTTCACCTTCCTATTCTAGTACAAAGTATCATAAGCTTTTTCTCCAGTGTGAAAAAATAAATGGCTGTGCTTTCAGGAACTAAAGACCAATTTCTTTTCTTTGTTAGAGACCCATATCATCACTCAACTAGAGATCAATTTCTTTTCTTTTTAAAGACCATATCATCACTCACTAGTTTATGTACTCCTATACTAGCGTAGATCCCGTGCAAATGCACGGTTTTTTAGGCAATAATGTATAAATACGATAAATATTGTAGTTTGGTAACATGCTTGAGCCGTATAAGAGGAAAAAAACACCAAATAAGATTAATATATAACCAGAACCTAATTATATAAATTTCCTTATTATTAGAAATAGTATTATTAATACTATTATATTTACCAGAAAATAACCTTAATTAAAGACTTAATTATAAACTAAAATTAACGAATTTGTAAAGGAATATAACCAACTGGTAGTATCTCTGTATCAAAAGACAGAAAAATAAAATTATGAAAAAAATTGTGAAAACTATTTTTCTCATATCATAGAGGATTATTATTTTGCAATTTCACATGTGTTATAAAATCAAAATACCCTTTAATGTGAGTTTACATATTGAAATTAGTAGTAGTATCTCCTATTTATGGTTAGAATTAATATGACATAATGTGATGACCAATCATAGAGCTTTTTATTTAGGCGGGAAAATTTTAGAACCTCCTATTCTTTTAGTATAAGGGGAAGACAAATTAAAAGTATCCTACAAAGTAACGAAAGTACATATTCCAGGCTAATATTCCCGCTCCACTACTAAACGAATTGCTTATGCTAATCATATTACTTATATCAAGTCTCTCATGCTAATCTATCTGAAAGTCAGTGAGTGGCGGTACACTGGTTCTTTTTCTCATATATTACAGGGAAGCACTGGGAAAGGTTCTGGCACGAGGACATAGCCGAGTTCCTGTGTTTTCCGGAAATCCAAGAAATATCATCGGGCTATTGCTGGTGAGTCCGGAAAATAGTATTTTCGTACCTTGATATTTAAACCATGCTCAATGATTTTTTATCATGACTTTCTTCTTGCCATATTTATGACTGTAGGTGAAAAGTCTTCTTACTGTGAGACCAGAAACTGAAACACCTGTGAGTGCTGTCTCTATTCGTAGAATTCCACGGTGAGCATACTGCATAATTTTTCACTTCATGTGTGAGTAATACTGAGTTAATAGTTACAGTATGATTTAAGTTGTGGAAGTTTTCAGGGTTCCAAGGGATATGCCTCTGTACGATATCCTGAATGAGTTCCAAAAGGGAAGCAGCCATATGGCTGCTGTAGTTAAGGTGAAACATAAAAGCAAGAACATACAAAATATCAGCAATAAAGACGTTATGGACGCGAATGTTGCAGGAGATTTGTTTCCTGAGCTTAAAGCTCCACTGCTTCTTGAGCTTGATAGAGAATCAGGAAGTGTTGTTGTTGATGTGGATAAGCAGCAAAGAGTAATGAGCAGAAATAATCAAGCTCTCAGCAGAATTGATGCCTCTGAAAATGGCTCCCGTGATGATTCTGAAGATGTTGAAGATGGTGAGGTAATAGGCATTATCACGCTCGAGGACGTGTTCGAGGAACTTTTGCAGGTAAAATGTTACTTTTATCATGTAAGGAGTTTTTTTTGTTGATTCATAAATACCGTCGTATTTCATAGGTTGATTCATATATACCTTTTGTTTTTTCTTGTTTGATTGATTTATATATAGCATCCATTTTCTTTGCGGGTTATAATTTTATTTGTAAAATTACCTTTTACTCTTGATTTTGAATTGTAAATTGGTCTACCTGCACTTTTGCACCTATTTCTTCGACTCATTTTTTTTTTATAATTGGCCCACTTGTGCTTTTACACCAGTTTTCTGTTTTTTAATTTTCCCATCATTGAGAATGGAATATATTGCAACTCAAAAGCCGGCTTTCAACGTTTCCTTGTTCAGTCATCTAAGTAGATGAATAAGTACCGTACTCACTATTCTAAGCCATTATTTTTTAATCTATTTTCAGGAAGAGATTGTAGATGAAACAGATGTGTATATTGATGTGCATAAAAGGTAAGAAAGGGAATAAACCGCTAAGACATTAATTATTCTGCTGAGTGTTATTTTGTGCGATCGCTGAAGATGTACTGGTTCCTGTAGGATACGTGTTGCAGCTGCTGCTGTAGCTTCATCTATCGCAAGAGCTCCATCATCTCGAAAGATGAGCGTACAAAAGATGGTAAGCTACTTTGTATCCCTTTTTCATAGAAGATACTTGTAACTCTTAAGTTTTCTGATAGAATTTCTCAAAGAGTGCAACAACATTGTAGCCTTAATCCCAAAATGATTTGAGGTCACATGAGTCATCATTTCTCAGGAAGGTCTAGCAGATAGGGTTTCATTACTTGAAGATGCTGTTTGTAAAGATACAAGCAGTGTAGGACCAGAAATAAGCGACACATTTAGATGGGGAGGGAAATCTTCCGTTTCTTTAAGTGAGGACTGAGGGTGTTGACTTAAAAATTCGAATTTCAGGCGTACTGAAAACATTCCTTAGCGTCTTTGAAGAGCTACTTTCCACAACTAGGGCATCTTGGACTTTCAGAAAATGGTTTCGGATGGTTATGACTTCCAAGTACAGGCCGCTCTTTTTTCCTTCCAACAACATTACCCGAGGCACACCTGCCTCTAGGGCTTCACAATTATTTGTTACTGCATCAAACATATGCTATTTCTTATGTTTTTTTCTCTCTCTATATATTGAGGCATAATCATTTTAACTGTATAACTAATCATTTGCCTTAAAAACCCCGTTTACAGGGAGACCAAAATAGAGGCTACCAAAATCCAAAGGCGTCTAAGGACAAGGAATCACCCTCTTCCTATGCATTAATTGATTCCCAGAAACCTCTTTTGCCGAAAGATAAGAGGTGAGCTTTTAGAAACTGCAGTCATCACCAATTCACCATTTGCCGACTATCTGTTTCCAGCCTATTCGTTCAGTTCGGAATTGTCAAGTCAGAGCACGAGGTACATGTACAGAAGCAGCTGGATTGCCTTCACTTGTAGTAGGCAAGATTTACATGTAAAAAGGTAGCAGGTGCAATTTCTGTGGAGACTTTAGACTTACGTTTACCAAATTACTACAAATAATATGAATGGTGTTGCAAAGTAGAATCAAATAGTGAGGGAATTTTGTGGCCATTTCTCCCAAATCGTCTCTTCATTTTCATGTTGTGGACACTCCAAATGCAATTCAAGTTAGCCTTGTTATATCTCACATCACTCGCATTAACGAAGTTTGTTGCTTCCTTGTGAACTAAGTTTGATAAAAATCTCACTATAACAACGAAAGCATTACCCTAATGCTAACTTAAAAGAGGTTTTTTCGAATTATCGAAGATGAGAATTGCGTCACGAAGTGTTTCAATGTACTCATTAAAGCTGCTGAGACTCAACTATTTTGAACCGTATTACAGTATAGGTTATCCTTAGCTGTTGTAAAAAAAATCCGGAGTTGGAAAAGAAAAAACTGAGTTTATGTGGGCCTAGTTTTATTGGTTAGTGTTTGGTACAACAGGTGAAATGAAAAAGTTAAATCTTTTATAACAAATTACATTATTCATCTTCTTTATTATATCTTTTTACAAACATTAGCTATTAATTTCAACTAACTTTTTAAGTATCTTCTCCGTTCTTAATAAAGGTGGCTAAAAGTGTGGGTCAGCTCAACTTGGCTCGGCGTGTCCCGACTCCTTACCTGCACTATCAGACTCATTTTAACCCTAAAATAGTGAATCCTTTTGGTTCATGTGTCAACTTTACAGGTTCATGATATATTGGAAAAAACTGTCCAAGGTGAATCAATTTTTAACACGAGACGTGTTTTTTCACATACGAATTTTACTATTTCACATACGACTTTTACAATAATACTCTCGTCATTTTTTCATTCACTACCCCAAATTAATTTTTTCATCCCTTCCTTTCACCTCACCTCACCACCACCGACCCACCGACCTACCGACGACCGACCCACCCCAGCGCCGACCGACCTCACCGCCAGCCAATTTCAGAGTACCCCCTTCCCCGAACCCTCTCTTCCCTGAACTCTCTCTTCCCTCGCCTGCACTCCATTACCACCACCAGACTAGACTACCACCGTCACCATCTTGGCCCTCCCCATGCTCTGGTTGTTCGCCGGACCCCTCCCCCTGCTCCGACCTTCCCCCCTTTACCCTCCCCCTGCTCCGACCTTTCCGCCTTAGCCCCTCCCCCCTGCTCCGGCCAACTGGCCTTCCCCCTCCCCCCCTCCTCATGTTCCAGTCGGTCGATTGAACGATCGTCGATCCCTAGCCGTCGACACTCATACTACCACCCATAACCCTAACCACCACCCATAAACCTTAACCACCACCCATAAACCTATTGAATTGTTAAAAACAAAATGAATTCATAATTGCAAAAAAAAAAATCATTCATTGGAGAATTATAATCCATTGTTCAACTATTAGATTGTACTAAATTTGATTTTAATTTAGATGTTTATATAAGAATCAATTTGATTAAGTTTAGGGGGAAAAATGAATTTGATTAAGTTTAGGAAAGAAGGAGAGAACATTTTTTAGTAAAAGGATAGCACATGGAAAGTTTATGAAAAAAATGTATGTGAAAGAGTAAAGTTTGTATTTGAAAAAATAATTCCAATATTTATACTCCTACATCTTTACAGAATAAATGATTACATGTGGAATGTGCATATTCATTAACATTAAACGTCACAATTAGGCATTTTTTTTACTTAATTTTGCTGAACTATAATTTGAATGAGAATAAACTGAACTAAAACTAAACATATACTCCCTCCATTCAACTCCACACTACACATTTTTTTTGACACTATTCACAAATAAGAAGAATCTTTCAATTTCCGGCTAATACATAAGAGAAAATATATTCATGTGGGATCTTTTTTTATTCGTCTTTAGGAGTATATTAAAAATATCTAACTCGTATAATATTTGCAAATACGTAGCGAACTATATTTACGACGCAAAACGCGAGTTGACAAACGTGAAAAAAGAAATGTGGAGTGTGGAGTGTGGAGTTGAATGGAGGGAGTATGATCTAAACTAACCTTATAGAATTTGTACTTTTTATACGCGAACTATAACTAGATACTCCATTCATTCAACTTCAAATACAACATTTCTTTTTTTTTGACACTATTCATAAGTGAAGAGAATCTTTACGATTTCTTCCAATATATAAGATAAAATATGGTCATGTGAGATCTTGTTTGATTCGCCTTTATAAGAACAATAAGAATATCAAATTTTTATATTTTTTTATAGTGTAAAACTCGAGATATTTACGTTACAATTCATGCATTGCCAAACGTGTAAAAGAGAAATATTGTGTTTAGAGTTGAATAAAGAGAGTAATCATGTTTTTTCCCATAAAAAAGTAAAATAGAAAAAATCAAATTAGAAACGGTTTGCTTAATATTCAACACATATATTTTAAAACAGTTAGTCTCTCTAAGGACGGGCACTATTCGTCACCAGCAGAAGACGGATAGTGGTCCTCTCACATTATGCAAGTGGGAGGGTAAGTGGGGGATCCATATACCATTCACTTGCCTTGCCCACTTGCATATTGTGACAGAGTACTATCCATCTTCAGCTTGTGACGGCTAGTAGTCCTGGCAAATCAGGCTTGGGCCTAGCGGGCGACACATGGCCGACCCGGTTCCGGCCCGAGACGACACGGCACGGTGGTGAAACCAGGTCGGCCCGAGCGGGTCTAAGGCGCAAGGAAAAGAAAAAAGGCGGGCTTTTAGCCCGGCTCGGCACGAGCCCGAGAAGTCCGACACTGTTAGGCACGAAAAATGGCCCGAACATGGCCCGACACGACACGGCCCGATTTACCACTTTGTGTAATTTTTTTTTTTACAAGTTAATACTTGTACAATATAAATACTCCCTCCATTCAATTCATTTGATTAATAATTTATCTTTTCTCTCTTATTTTACAATCTTCTAGTTATGATCTTCTACATACTTACAAATTACAATATCTTTATACTATAATTATAAAATTTTCTTCTAATAAAAATTAGTGAATTACTAAATATATAAACTTATTATATAAAAAAACTTATTATTTTTTTAATCATTTATTAATACCCCATGCGAAAAAAAAGCATACAAAAACGGGTCAATCGGGCCAGGCACGACTCGATCCGAAGCCCAGGCACAACACGGTCCGAATTTTGGCTGGGCCAAGTGCGGACCGCGGACAAGGTTTACGATTTCGGGCCTGGCACGACACGACCCGAAGGCACGAAAAACCGGGTCAGGGCCGAGCCAGTTCCCGGCTAGGCACGACGGCACGACCCATTAACAGCACTAACGGATAGTACCCGTCTTCAATTAGAATTTGTGATTTTAAAATGAGTTCATTTTTAAAATAATGCTGAAAAAAATAAGTATTTATCGTTTTGGGTCGGGTTTAAAACTATTTATCAAAATGGTGTCCACGTAGGCTCGGGTTTTCAAAACCTGAAATACGGAACAAACACTCCATTCCCAATGGCGTGTTTACTTTTAGTCAATTTTTGTAAGTTCGCATTTTCCTACTCATTAGAAACACGCCATTGCCAATGGCGTGTTTTCTCCGTGTTTTTGGTTTGCGAAATCCAAGCATACGTGGACATCATTTTGATAAATAGTTTTAAACCCGACCCAAAATGATAAATATTTATTTATTGAGGATTATTTTAAAAATGCTTTCTTTTAAAATGTGATATTAGCGTCGGCCTGTGATAGACACAAAAATAAAGTGGTAGACCGTAGAAGCGTTCATACTGGCTATCATCTGATCATCTCCAGTTATCCAAGAGTCCAAGTCATCAAATTTGGGTTTGTATTTTGTAGACCCCTCTAGAATTGAAGGCCACAAGTTAATTAATTAATTAAGCTTCTTAAAATTCCAAAGCAAAGTAGACAAACAAACATACAGAGACCACTCAAAACTACCAAAATCTCAACAATTTTTGTCTTATAATGAATTTTATGCCCACTGTAATTCCCTGGATGATAATATATCAGCATTTTTAGCAGCTTATCAAATTAGAGATAGATTTTGTTATCAGGAGAAACTCCATTTTCTGAACACAAAATTCTTCTCTCTCTCTCTCTCTCTCTCATTCATTCATGGCTTCTTCTGGGTTTCCTCCTGGTTTGGTTATCTATCCAGAACACCCTAATTCCAAACCCTTCAAGGTTACTACTTTTTTCTTCTTACTTTGTTTATTTATTTATTTATTCGCATTTGTGACGGGCATATTCGTCACAGGCTTGTGACGGGCTCATGTGAAAAAGAAAAGACAAGCCAATTGTGATTCTCTAGGCTTGTTTGTCTACCCAAGTGGGGGAATTTTGGCCCGTTAGAAGCTTGTCACGGATATATACGTCCGCCACAAGGGAGACTTATTGTTCATTGTTTGGGTGGGAAAAGTTTAATAGTTTTGTTGACTGCTTTCGTGCGTAAACCTTAATGTTCATTAAGTTTTATGTTTGTATGATCTTTGGAAGTGCTGTGGTTTATGATGGTAGTATTATCTGAGTATATTATTATTATTGGTAATTTGGATTGTATTTAGAAAAATTCTTGTGTCTTGTAGTATGATCGTACTCTTTACACCTAACGCTTTATAATATTCGTTGTGGTCATCCTCGTTTAAGTGTAAGGAGAACGGTCCACCCGGGGGACACAAGAATTTTTCTTGTATTGAATACTGAATCTCTAGAACCGGTAGGCGAGAAATTGGATGAATTTCTTGTAATACTTGGTTTTTCTTTGTTCAAAGTCATGATATTGGAATGAATCGAGTCGGGGACTAAACTGTTGGATTCCACTTTCCTTGTTTTGATGCTGCTTATGTTGTTTAACATTAGGCAAGTGATGTATGAATGCTGAAATGCTATCACATGGTTTATGCAGGATATAGTGCCTTTCTTGCCGGCGCCGGGATCAAGACATGGCATGTGTAGATCAAGCACTGAGCAGAATGATCTTCGTAATATAAGAAGTGGGTCGCATGGATACAACCAATTTGTAAATTACTTGGCTATGAGAAGAATGTCTCTTCCTGCTCAATTCCAAGGTTTATTTTGTAGCCCTTTCTCGTCTATTTCATAATTCTCGGTAGAAATAACTCTGATATGTATTGACGGTGTTTTCTTTTAGCATCCTGTCATCATGGAATTGTCTTTCTTCTTGTTGAGGGATCTCATCATCCTACACGTTTCTCGTTGGTTAAGTATAAGAGTGGAAGACAGGTCTCCCTAGTATGACTTATTATGAAGATTGATTATGTGGTTCTTTGTTTTGGTACACTTTCACAGATATTAGAAAAGGCCGAAAGGGTACACTTTCGGTTTCTTATTCGTAAACTTCACTTAGATAGGCACCTGTACACTTTTCTTTTGTTATTGGTAAATTCACTCAAGAGTTTTTCCAATTCTTTATAAGCTGCGCTTCAACCATCTTTTATAGAATATGTATAGACATATAGTTGGTTTGATGTCTAAATTATGATTGTATATGTTTCAGATATGCACAATGATTCTATACTCTCCAGCTCTAGCATGGACGAGCAATGGACAAACAACAAAGAATTCTTGGAATTTCTGATGTCTAGATCGAGCGACTTAAAGGAAGATTATTCGGTTCCTTCTATTGTGCCCGAATTCAGGGAGCTTCATGCTAGCCCAAGTGATGTGCACCTGAAAGATGTAGCTAGTATTAATTTTCACTTAGATAATTGTCTTAAGGCAAATGAATCCTTTCGTCATGCAAATAAATATTCTTACCACCAAGAGACTGATTATGACTTAGTCTATGATGCCCCTTACCCAAGTATCTCTCGTCACCCTGAAGGGAGATTTTCGTTGGTTGACAATGTAGCTGAAATGAAGGATCTGAATTCAGTTCTAGCTGAATTCGCTGTAATAAAGGATTCAGTTCAGTGTACAAAACAGCAGATGCTTGTCCCTCACTTTACATGGTATGTATTATGTTGTTCCTCTTTCATATTTATCATTTAATGTCTTTATTTATTGCGGTAATTCGCATTCAGATTTTATTTTTGTCTCAAAAGTAAAATATTTCTCTCCATTTTCAATGGGAGCGGAAGACTGATTGTTCTTCGACACTTAAATATGATAGAATAACGCAGAATGACTCTTTGCACTCTCCATGCTTCTTATACCTTGAGTCTCATGCATTTTATGGTGGAATTTTCATTATGGGTCATCCTTCATCAGCAAACATCTTTGTTTCTTTAGCAGAGTGGTAAGGTTGTGTTGCATTCATCTGACCTTCTTACCTTGGCATAGGCGAACGTCATTGAGGCATAGCAGTAATGTTGTATTGAGAGACAAGTGGCTTATAAGATGACAGACCTATATGTCCCGCTTAATATACTACCTAGCATGAGAAAAATTATTTTGCACAATCTTCTTTTTGTTACTCAGGCTCTAACTTCTAATGGTTGCACGCTTATGCCCACTTCTTCTTCTTCTTCTTCTAATCGGATAAAAGGGTCAATCAGGCAACGAACTAGTTTATTGAAGCTGAATTGTCATCAACCACATGGTGTGGGAATTTTTTTTAGGGGGGGGGGGGGGTATGTGGTTATTTTCGTGGTGGAGATAGAGTCTGGAATCGGGGTGCTCTGGTGGTCCAATGAGATGCGCCGGGGGTTCAATTGAGGGTGCCGGCGACCGGGGTGGGGGGGGACTGGAAAAGACAAAGGCCGGCTCGACCAACTTCTTCCGCTGCCTGCTCGCTGGGGTGAATGTTGGTGATGGAAGAGAAAGTAGGGTGGCTAATGGTAGTTGCTTGGCTTAGTGGGGAAACGGAATGGGATACAGGAGAATAAGAAGTTAGACGACTTTGGGGGTATGGAAGGGGAAAGGCAATGAGAAAATAGGTAAAACAAACACTAATAAAGGGTTTCATTACTCTCCTTAACCTATCCTAAGACCCCCTAACCAAACGCCCTTTTAGCGGTCAGACAGTGCTATACAAGTTTGTCACTTTTATAAAACTGTTTCATCACAAATATTATATGCAGCACATCAGTAACTAGCTAATTTTGCATATTTGCAGGAGTGATGCTATTAACTTGCAGGATCATGTATATCCATCTTCTATAATGCTAGAAACTGTGACGACTTCTCCACTTAAGAGGTGATTATTATTTATTACTCCCTCCGTTATTTTTTCAGAACACATGCTTAAAAATGATAATATGAAAATATATGTTTTGATAGCTACACTTAGTAGTTAAGACTCACTCTTCTTTGACTTTGGTTTATGATGGAATAGAACAAAGTGGATCACTAAAGTGGTTCCACTTCTTTTAATGTGATTCTTGACACAACTTTTGATATGGGTCATTAAAGGGCAAGCATACGTACATCTGCCCCATCACACCGTCATTTGTGGGAGCTCTTAAGGTAGTCGGGTAATCAATTGTGTAATAGATGTAAGAACACTCGAGTTAATCGTGTTCACCTCAACATTGTTGTTTACAATGCAGTCCTAAGAAAGGTCATCTGAAGCCAACTCCAAAGCGAAAAACCAGGAAAGCTACTAAAGAAAGGAATCTTCACAGAAACAACTCCCTTCATGCTTTTGAGACGATCCTATCACTAATGGTGGATAAAAACCGGAATAGTAAATCCATGATGAATGCATTGAAGAAATCAAGTCCAGAACTGCCTCAACTTTTGACACAGTTCTCTGCCAGCATCACGGGGACTGGACTTGCTGTTATGTTCTCATTGGTCTATAAACTGGCTTGTGGGACCGCACCCAATCTCTTTACATCTGGGTTCGGGGTTGGACTATTTTGGCTTTCCTGGACCGTGAATCGACTGAGGGACACAATCATATACATTCGCAAGAACTTTTCCAAGACAGGATTCGAAGAGGATGAGATGGTCATGAGAGTGGACAAGAACGTGAAAGACATAGTCTTCAGGGCCGCTGCCTTGATGGCGGTTTTGATGTTGAGGTTTGCTTCAACCTGAACAAGGATTCTTATTGCATAGTTTCCCTTTTTCCCCCCCTTTTTCTGTGTAGTAGTCTTTAGGGCCAAACTATCTAAATTTGTAGCATGTTATTTTCGTTCTTTCGACGGGTAATTTCCAAGGTTCTTATTCGTAATATGTTATATCTGAACTCTTAATGCTGGAATTTTCTGAACTGTATCAGGTTTCTTGTTGAATTTTGCATCTTTTCTTTGTAATAAGTTTTCGGACAAATTGCATATAACAAATAATTGTATAAATCGTTCACTTTCATATAACATTTTCATCAGGAAGTGAATAGTGTAAAATTTTATAGGTTACTAGTTTAGATTCCGCGTAATGGGCGATATATGTAGGGTTTTTATATTTTTAGTGTATTAATTATAAACTAGTTTAGAACTCGTGCAATAAATGCATGGTATATATATTTTTATATTTTTAATAAGTCATTTAAATGATAGTGGTATCTCATTAATTGTTCATTTTTCTCCTTATTGTATTTCTTTTTAGAGAAAAATAAATCTAAAAAAAACTACTTCGTACAAACTAATCCAAAAGAATTAAGTAATGTGCGAAATTTATTCTATTTTTCTAAAAAAAAATTATGCCACAAAGCTAATGATTAAAATTTATAAATTTTCCAAATTTTTTGTCAAGGGAATAAAAAAGATTTATAGGTTTGTTTATATGTAATATGCCTCAAGTCATTCCCAAATAATAGCAACAATAACAGATTTAACAGTTTATAGTTTTATCTCTATTTTTATATTTCAATTGAAAGATTATAGTTTATTTGGAGTTTAGTGAAAAATTTATAATTTGGTTGAAAAATCAATTTATGATGAAAATATTAATTTTTGAAAAGATAAATAATATAATGAAATACATTATGAATATTAATTTTCTTAGTTAGTTAATACACTTAAATTATTAATAGTTTCCTTATTTAAAAAGATGCTTATTGGAGAGAAAATTGGTAAGTTCACCTATTCTTTTAGTAGATAGGAGATTAATTTTCATATTTCACCCGAAAGTATTTTTATTTGAGAATAAATCGATATGCCAAACTAATCAAGAAATTCAAGTAACGTCAAGAAATGTGTGTTTTATTAAAAAATAAACTCGAAGTTTATGATTTCTGTTAAGAAGTTTTCTAAAAAAATTTTGATGTTTTTCTTATCACGAAGCTGATAATAACAATTTATTATTTTATTTGATACAACTTAGTATGCGTCAAATCATTGATAAATGCATCAAATGGAAATTTTAGCCATTTGTAGTTTATGGGTTTATACCAATTCTATTTTATTGTAATTAAAAGCTA
The DNA here is from genome assembly GCA_022085475.1 of Heliosperma pusillum. NCBI lineage: Eukaryota > Viridiplantae > Streptophyta > Magnoliopsida > Caryophyllales > Caryophyllaceae > Heliosperma > Heliosperma pusillum. Next base: position 5,742 of record JAIUZE010007881.1, on the reverse strand, counting down.
GCTTGTAGTTTTGAGTTTGATAAAAAAAAAAAAAAGATTATAGTTTAATGAAGGATAATGGTTTTAGTGATAGAAAATCTAATCTTTGTTTCATTAATCAGAAAAGGTTGTAAATTGATTTTGTAAACAGTAACTATATTGACGCGCCAATTAGATCGGATGAATAATAAACCTGAATCATTCAAGCGTGACATTTATAAGAGCAAAATTTGAAGATTTAGGTTATTTAAAGGACTTTATTTTTGTAAAGATTAAGATTGAAAGCGAAAGTTTGAGAGTGAAAACGTTGTGTTTTCCCTACTATCGGATACCGTATTTATACAATATAATACATTGTGTATACGTTTAAATGTTTAATGTACTGAAGACATTTATTTACTATTTTAAATATGGACTTTGCGGAAGACGGTGAAGAGAATTCCGGAGGCGAGATTTTCACCTTGAATTTGTGTTTACAACACCCCTCTTGGAAATTTCACCTTATAATTATTTGGATTGTACTATATGCTATGAAGGGTACTACCGAATTAAAAACATTGTCAGTAAAAACAAATGAGATAAAACCTAACTACGAGAAAAAGAGTGTAGTGCATGTAATACTCCGCCTGAATTCAACATACATCCTTGCGACATCACATTGCCATCTTGCAAACTATTTCATGGAATTGTTTTGATGGTTGCGACTTTGTGAACAGGCCTGCTAGGTTATTGCTTGATATGACCTGTTGGATATCAATTGTCCCTTGTTCTTGGAGATATGTGTGAAGGAGAATTTTGTGGCTATATGTTTAGTTCTATCTCCTTTAACGTAGCCTTCCTTTATGATGCGGGCAAAATCGTCACTCCCAAATCAAGATAAATAGTTATAAACCAAACAACCTAAGCTAGTAGCTAGGGAAGTAAGGTGTCGATCCACATGGACGGGAGATGCTAATTAATAGGTCACATAAACAAGTCTCAAGTCCACACAAAGTCACAATTAAAATGGGTTTGATGTTAAACTAAGAGTATAAGGTAGTAAATGTAAGCATATCAAAATAAAACTAAACTAAGATAATCAAATAACAAGCAATAAAAGGAAATTCTAGGATCGGTGGGTTCAAATGGGTAATTCGGGTTCTAGTGAGTCGGGTTCATAGTTAATGGATAGTCAAACTTGGGCGCGGTGGATTGAGGCTCTCGATCTTACAATCTCTCCCATATATCAAACCAAGCTAGCTCTCGCGTACACAAGGTCGATATACTAACTATATGCAAGTCAAAACATATTCCAAGTCTCTCGATCTTACGGAATTGTATAAACAAACATGAATCATGCTAGTTTGTCAAACAAGCATTTCATCAAACATGTGGTGTCCATACGTTGGAAGAAAGACAACAATCAACAAAACAACCCAACAAACATGGATTAACCCCTCATTAAATCCCATAATCCCCCACTAATCCTAGCAAGGTCACTACTCACTACTTAACATGAGAAATATGAAAAGATAAGATATAAAACTAAGACAAGACATAATGATATGAAGGAAACTAAACAAGTAACGATATGACAAGATTAACAAGTAAATGAAAAAGGATTAAGAAAGTATACCAACTAATTAAGGCAAAAGATGAACAACAAAGGGGGAAATCTTGAATAAAGGAGAAGACTTTGTACCAATCTTCAAGTACACAACCAAGAAATCCAATTTCATGACTAGATCTAAAACTAATTGAAGAGTAATTGAGGAAAGATTAAACTAATCAGGAGGAGATTAATCTAATCTAAGTCTAGGGTTTTTCTAATCTAAAAATCCCCCCCTAAGAGTCGACAAGAGAGGAGGTATATATATGTCTACATAAAAGGAGAGATGGGCCAAGGGAGGAAATGGGCTTCCGGAGAAGTCACGCTCGTGATAGCTAGAGCACGACCCTTGTCACGCTCGAGACAGAGCATCTCGCCCGAGATGGGTTGTTGTCTCGCCCGGGATGGTGTCGTCTCGCCCGAGATGGTGTCGTCTCGCCCGAGATGGCTGACACGCGTCGTTTCGATGTGTTAAACGATATTTATAACAAGACTTAGCACGGTGGCAAGTCAAGGTCGGTCCACAGGGACGGTGGGTATTCGATATGAAAAGTCTAGACTAGCAATGCTTAAGGGGTGTCACGATATAGAAGTGGATTTGAAACTAATCTAAGAACATTGAGTAAATGCAAATAAGTAGGAAAGTAAGACAAAACTAAGATAATCAAATAACAAGCAATAAAAGGAAATTCTAGGATCGGTGGGTTCAAATGGGTAATTTGGGTTCTAGTGAGTCGGGTTCATAGTTTATGGGTAGTCAAACTTGGGCGCGGTGGATTGAGGCTCTCGATCTTACAATCCCTCCCATATACCGAACCAAGCTAGCTCTCGCGTACACAAGGTCGATATACCAACTATATGCAAATCCTAACATATTCCGAGGCTATCGATCTTACGGAAATGTATAATAAACATGAATCATGCAAGTTTGTCAAGCAAGCATTTCATCAAACATGTGGTATGTATAAGTTGGAAGAAAGACAATTAATCAACAAATCAACCCAACAAACAAAGATTAACCCTCATTAAAACCCATAATGGAATGACAAGATTAGCAACTATCCCTAGATTAATCACTACTCACTACTTAACATGAGGAATATGGAAGAATAAGATATAAAACTAAGACAAGACATAATGATAAGAAGGAAACAAAACATGTAATGGAATGACAAGATTAGCAAGTATATGAAAAGGGATTAAGAAGATATACCAACTAATTAAGGCAAAAGATGAACAATAAAAGAGGAAATCTTGAATAAAGGAGAAGACTTTGTCACCAATCTTCAAGTACAAAACCAAGAAATCCCATTACATGACTAGATCTAAAACTAATTAAAGAGTAATTGAGAAAAGATTAAACTAATTAGGAGGACTAATCTAATCTAATCTAACTAATTTTGAGTCTAGGGTTTCGTGCCCTCTAATTACACATGATAAGTGTTAATTTTTATGATTTTATCCCCTCATTTTAGCTCGATTTGATAAGGTTTATCCACTTTAAGAAGTGGTTTTATGAGCTAATCTCTCGTTTGCAGTATTTCTCGTGCTTTAATGTCATTTGTAGGAATTGAGTCTTTTCTACTTCAAATCCCATCATTTGAAGGAAATATGAGCAAGGAGAAGCTAAGAAGGACGATTACGTGAGGTTAAGATGGCATGCTATACAGATCTAGAGGTTCCGAGTCAAAGGGAATAAGTTTCAAGTCATTCCGAGCTCATACGCACAAGTTGCGACGGTTTTGCTATTCGTCGACGAAAGTCGTCTCAAACCTCATGCTCCGACCCTTAACCCTTGGGGACATGATCAAGCTCAAATAGGGGAGGAAATGAGGCCCAAGAGGTGTTAGTTACGTCCCCGTTCGAATCTAAAGTCAATGGAGTCAAGACAAATCACGTCAAATGCCAAGGGAAGATCAAACGAAAGTCAAGCACCAAGAATACAATATACCCGATCGGGTATGTGGTGAACCCGATCGGGTATGTCTGATGATGAACGCTTCTTGGCTCTTCTTCTACCAAGCCTTAATGGAGTGCTTTATTAGGTTGTCTAGGGTATGAATTTGGACGAAACACAGCAGCCTCTCAACCCTATAAATAGCCTATGCATCACACACAACGAAGATGTACAAAAACCCTAGGCTCCACACAACATTAGATTAGATTAGTTTTTCTTCTTTCTCTCATCTTTCTTAGTTTAGTTTAGTTTTAGTTTTCTCTAGTTTAGTTTAGTTCTAAGTTTTCTTCAATTGTATGGTTCTACTTGTAATTGGAACTCAAGTTTCCGGGTTTGCATTTCCTATTCAAGTTCTTATTCCATTTCAATCTTTGCTCATCCTTTCCGGTAATCTTTATTCTCGTTTTTACATTATAGTTTCATTTTCTTTCAGTATTTCCTTCATCATGTTTATCATCCTTAGTTTTATAATCTTAGTTTCCCTTTCGTTGTTAATCATGCATAAGTAATCTTTGTTCTAGGGGAAGGGTTAACATTTCTAATTAATTTATAAGTATAAATTGATTCCGGTAGAATCGTTCTTTGTTGTCTCTATTTCTTGCTTGAATCTCGTGATAGACTTTGTTTAATGGCCATAAACAATTGTTTGTACTTGTCAATTTCCGTCTCAAGGGCGAGAGTCGAGATGAAAATTAAAGGACTGGCAAGAATAGTTTAATGACCTAGCAAGGCTGAAAAGACGTTAGGACCCGTTAAAAAGTCGGTATGAATCCGAAAGGAATATACCATTTAAAGACTTGGACAACTATGATTTTTCTAAACCCGTAATCAACTTTGCTTTTAAATTGATTAGCATGTGAACCCCGATCCCTAGATCCTTTTCTTTATTGTATTGTTATCAATTTTATTATGGCATTTATTAATTAGTGACAAACATTTGCCAATCGTACAAGATAGAGCTCTAACCATAACTATTCACAAGTATCTCCCGTCTCCCCGAGATCAACCCCTTACTTCCCTAATTACATTAATTTGTTTTAGCCTAGTTTGGGTTATTTATCTTTGATTAGGGTACGCGACAACCCTGTCAAATTTTGGCGCCATTGCCGGGGAGCACGGTTTTGTTTATTTGTGATTAGTAGAGTTTTACCTTGTCTTTTTCTTTTTTTTTTTATTTTCTTTTGTCTCTAGGAACACTTGTTCCTTGTGATTTTTCTCACCTTTTCCTTGTAGTATAGTGACTCTTTTCAGGTAATAGGAAATTTTCTTTCAAAGGGATTGCTTTATTTTCTCTCGATGACTATCTATTTCCAACCTCCACAATGTGAGAATGAGCCTTTCCATGAATACCTCGACCGATTTTATAGCTATTATAACCATATTATCTCTCTTGGGTATACCCTTGATGAGACCTATATGAGACATGTCGTGCTTCACGGAATGCTCATTCAGTGTCGTAGCCTGGTTATGCAATTGAGTGGTGGAAGTCTTTATCAGAAGAGAGGAGAGGAACTTTGGATTTTCTTGAACTTTATGGCGTCCCAATCTCGAGAAGAAACGCACCGGCGGTTGAGAATCCAAGCAACTCAATGAAATCCTGGCTCAAGTTCAAATGCTCAAAGGGCAAAAGGAAGAACCCGCGTTTAAAAGAAGTAAGCCAATCAATTTTCCTTATGCTTTTTCAGCCCCCCCATGTGAGTCTAATTCTCCCCAATTATATGAATTAATAGATGACGATGATGATGGTCCAACCTTTTCTATTGAAAGTCACTCTAGTGTCGTTCCATTTGACAATTTGGAGACCCCCATTATTCATATTGACCATATGGTAGTCGAGACCTTAGACAATGATGTTGTTAAGCCCATTTGTGACTCCAATGGAGAGTCGTCGATCGAGTCATCAGACTTCTTTGAAAATCCCTTCGCTAAGGATATTCCAGATTTATTTGAAAATGATACTGGGTTTTGTGAACCTAGCCTTGAAATTAAGTGGGATCAACCACCTATTTTTGATTCCCACTCCTTTGATTCACCCTACCCCCAATTAGAGTCCACTAATGATATTTTGGGAACTAATTGTTTGTTCCATGATCTTAAACATTTTACTCCATCTTTCACTGACGAGTGGAGCAGTTCCGTGGTCATCTATGAAGTTTGTCATGCGCACAATGATAAGATATATCAATTCTTACCTTCAATATTTCATGCCTATATCTTG
>JAIUZE010007878.1:0-12459 GCA_022085475.1 Heliosperma pusillum | reverse complement strand
TGGGTCAAACGGGTCGGGTTTGGGTCGGGTCAGTTTGGGTCGGGTCATTTCGGGTTTGCTCAATCTTTCGGGTCGGGTCGGGTCGGGTCGGGTCGGGTCGGGTCGCGTTCGGGTTTGGGTCAGTTTCGGGTTTGGGTCACTTCGGGTTTGGGCCATTTCGGGTTTGGGTCATTTTGGGTCAGGTCATTTCAAATTCATATCCGATTTATTTAGGCCATTTTCGGTTCAAAATGATCAAGTTAGTTTTCAAGTTAAGCTCAGCGTCGAGCCAAACTCGCACGGGCCAGCTTGGACCAAGCCACCAAGCCGAGCTTGAGCTGCATATGGGCCGTCTCGTCTCATTATCACCCCTAATCACAAGAAATTGGGTCATTTAGGTTCATTTCAAATCGGGTTGTATGTGGGTCGGTGGTTTCGTGTCGGGTTATTTTGGGTCGGGTCTCTTTCGGGTCAGTCAAGGTTCGGGTCGGGTCGGGTCGGGTCGGGTCGGGTCAATACGGGTTTCGGGTCATCCTCGGGTCATGCAATTCCGGGTCACTTTCGGGTCTCGGGTCAGCCTTATCGGGTCGGTTATCGGTCCAGTTTTGCAGGTCTACTCATAGCCTCATACGGAGTAGAGGTTACATTATAACTCCCTCCATTCAACTCCACACTACACTTATCTTTTTTCACGTTTGCCAACGCGCGTTTTGCATCGTAAATATAGTTCGCTACGTATTTGCAAAAATTATACAAGTTAGATATTTTTAATATACTCTTAAAGACGAATCAAACAAGATCCCACATGAATATATTTTCTCTTATGCATTAGCCGGAAATTGAAAGATTCTTCCGACTTGTGAATAGTGTCAAAAATAGAAACCTACCATGTGGAGTTGAATGGAGGTAGTATATCAGTAGTAACACTTAAAAAGAACAGCAAAAATACTAGCTCTTTACATATAATAAATACTGGTATGGCGTAAAAAAAAAACGAGTACGATCGAATATTAATATTGAAACTTTATTACGGAAAATGAATTACAGATTCTGACTTGTGAAGGCCATGTTGCTTCTAAAACAACATACCCTACAATAACGAGTTCGTTGATAATTAAAACAACGAACAATACAAAAATCACTAATAAAGCTCTTAAGTGTTAACTATTGTTAAGTTGTTACCAAATTTAATTTGTTAACGAAAATACAAAGCCCAACCTCCGTCAGCGGTAATCTTGGCCAATCTCTCCGAACCGGACCCAACCGGTGGTGTCACCCAGTCCACTTCCTCATCCGAGTCACAATCCCTTTCAAAATAGTAATTAAGCCTATACTGAACCCGGTCATACCAAACACAACCGAGTTCCAAACCCTTGTCCTCCTGGAGCTGGGTGTGTTTGTGGTGCACGAGCTTCTGGAGCTCGTGCACCACAAACTCTGCTGAGAAGTATGAAAGGGGAAGGTCCATAGTAAGGTGTATAAGCAGACACTCTTCACATTCTTTGCAATACGGATTTATTGAAGCCGATTCCATAGGCTTGCTTGCACGGTACTTTATAGCGATTGTGTCGTCGCCACCGTAGGTGCGGTGGTGGAACTCTTGGCGGATTAGGGTTACTTCGATGATGTTACTTGTTGAGGAAGGTATGTTTGTTTCAGGGTACGTACCAATTTGATTATGATGGCATGGCACAATTGATGATGCCATTATAATTGTAACTTAATTAATTGATTTGTGTAATAATCTTATCTCTGATAAGTGTTTAAGTAATTATGAAAGAATAGCCGTATAAGTAGTATGAATATATTATATATATAGTCGGATTATGGAAACTTAATTTGGGTAGTATTATTTCCTATTTTATTTCCTTATCTAGGAATTATAATTTCCAAAAATAAAACACACTCCAATTTATAATTTCCTACTTTTAAAAGGATAATGATGTGGTGTAATAAACCCAAAAAAAAGAAAAAAAAATTACTTAACATTGTAACGTAGGTTATATAAATAATAATTCTCTCAATTTCTTATAATGATGAGACCGAACAAATTTAAATGTGCGGTTTGTCAATTTAAAATATTACTCCATTTGCCGGATCATTTGTTATCCTATTCGTTTTTTTAATGTCTCAATCATTTGTTGTTCTTTCTTTACTATAAAATATTTCTATGAGTAATTTGAACCCTCAATGCTACTATTGTCAAATGTTCTCGTACTATTTCCTTATCTTGTATAATTGCTATGACAATATTACGTGTATAATTGCTATGACAATAAGTGAATATAAGTATATTATTATCTTGTATCAAATATTGCGTAATATTACTTGTTTTTATGTGTTTACTTGAGTGAATTAAGACGGTTTCAAATTTATTTAACATGATAAACATTTATCAAAATTATATTCTCAGTTTAAGTGAAATTAAAAATTCCTTGTAGTAAAAACTAAAAAGAATAATGTAAAATGAAGATATTTAGGATTTAGTGCAACACGAAATTTAAAAAATAAATCAATTAGAAACAGTAGGTATTTAGTACACATTAAGCTTGCCTCATTGTTAAAATTGAGGAATGTAGTAGTCAAACCCCACACCACTTGGTTGTTAGACTTCTTCTTTACCGCTGAACCAAGATTGTCACTGATGCTCTATTTCTTGTCTAATGTTTATTTATTCTTCAGAGCATAATTTTTGGGTAGCCAAAATTCATCTTCTTCGTTGATTTTTCTGGATTTGGAGTAGCAACTGCTACCCCATGCTACCATGTAGCTACGCCACTGTGTGCATATAGAGTAAATAAACAACAAACAACAAACAACCACACTAGCATATAATATAACATAAATATTAAGGTGGAAAATTACCCTATGAAAAAGTGCCAAAGGCTGTTTATATATTATGGAGTATATATGTTTAGAAATAGGGTAAAATTAGTCAAACATAATTCTTATCTTATACTAATCTTAAATAAAATAAATAGATAATGTTTACCTAAGCCTAAGTATAATCACATGAAACGTGCATAATGATAACTTCTGGTTGTATAAATCCTATTTTTTTTTTCATAGTCTCTTTACGGATTAGTTTCAACATGGCTAAAACACTTCAAAACTAAGTGTTTCAGTGTATCACTCTATTAGTGCAAAATTGCAACATTTAACCTTTTCACTCTAATACAAACACTACCAATGTACGTAATATATAATTAGCATTATTATATACTCCCTTCCATCCAAACCAAACTATCCCTACACTATTTCAAGTCAAACTTGATAAATATTGACCTTGATTATATGTAGTCAAATTTTTAAAATTTGTATATAAAATTGAAATATTTACATGTATTATAAAAAAAGGTTTCGGAAAAATATTATTTCGATGCAAAAAAGTAATATATAAATGATGAAAAACGTAGTCAAAGTGTCGTCTCGTAGACCGTGAGAAGTCAACTGGGTAGTTTGGTTTGGATGGGAGGAAGTATATACTTCATATAATGTTATTGAATTGATATCTCTTATTATATATTGTATTTTAATATAAAATACTAATAAGAGTTTTAATTTTGTTGGAGACTCTAATATTGCTAGAAACACAACTTTTAATATGGGAGCTCTAAAGTCATTCATCGTTGTTGGACTCTCTAATATGGCTCAAAAAGTTCATGTTGGATGGGAGGAAGTATATACTTCATATAATGTTATTGAATTGATATCTCTTATTATATATTGTATTTTAATATAAAATACTAATAAGAGTTTTAATTTTGTTGGAGACTCTAATATTTTCACAGTACATTTTTTACTCATTTTAGTACTTTTTACACCAAACTTTCCATTTGCTACCCTTCACAAATAAACACATCAAACCTAATTTCTTCTACCTCCTCTCCACTTTCTCTCTATACCAGAAGCGATCTTGCTCACCGGCGGGCGGCGACGACCCTCCGATCCATGCCGACCCCGCCAAAGCTAGCTCTATTTAACATTAATTTTTTATATGAAATATAGTTGCGTTAAAGACACCTCTAACACCCAACCCAAAAAGCGAGAAAATGTGGCAGACGGAAACACATGGAGCCTGAAATAGGTATCTATAATGACAGGAAGCCAAACTGGGATTTCCATATGAATATCGATGTTTCTTTTGTGAGCAATAAACAAACAGAGGAAAAAAATAACTTAAATGTTGTTCACTTGAAGGTAAGGGGTCGGAGTCTCCTCGTTTAATCTGACATTTTGAACATGGAGCCAGATCGTTTTTGACATTAGAGAGAAAACATTAGAAAGAGGTTAGAGAGAGAAAATAAGAGGGGCATAATTGTCAAAATTGTACTAAAATGAGTAAAATGTGTACTGCGAAAATCAGGACCCAATAAAAACATAACAACAAATGACCGAGACGGATGAAGTGGATAATTAAATTTTAAGGAAAATGATATATACAACCCACTGAGCTGTATTTAAGTGTCTAAAAGAGGAAATAAAAGCTTAAAACAAGCAATAATGACATCAATATACGCGTAATTTTGTCATAAATTCCAACTTTAATTCTACTTAAGGAAATATATTAAATTCTTAAGTTATTTATCATTACCCTTAAATTAAAGACATTATTTAATACTTTTGTTGTAATTCTCAAAAGAAACACGCGTTTTTTTAGACCGCCTACAAAACCAGTAGCAAGAATTTGAGACCAGTTATAACAGTCGCAAATTGGTGGCCGTCACTTTCAAATTTGAGACCAACTATGCAGTCCCAAATTAAAAAGGGTGATTGCAGCCAAAGACGGTCTCAAATTTGCGACCGTATGTGTTATTTGGGACTGAAGTTGGCGGTCACAAATTTGCAATAATGACTTTTCACTGTACTCAAATTTCCATTGGGACAAGTTTTTAGGATCGATATTAGTTGGTCACTAAAATTAGTCTCAAATTAGCTTTTGTGACCGCCTGTTTTAAGTTTAAGAACGTAATTGGTGGTCCCAAACTGACATGCTTTTTTTGTGAGTTTGGATCCTCTGCATTGCCTAAAAGAAATGGATAGTTCATTTCTATCTCAAAAGAGAATATAATATAGAGGATTCTCTTATCAATGTTTTTCTTTTTATTTTTCGGTATAAAGTCTTGACGGTTAGATCGTTATTAGATGAAATCATGGGCATTAATAGGTAATGGCCTCTCCATTTCCTGAAATGGAGAGGATCCAAAATGCTTTTTTGTAGTGGTCAATTTTGTTATGCATATTATAAATGATCTAGTCTAAAACTCCTCTCACATCGGTCCCAATAATTTGTTTACATTTGCTAAAATAAAGAAATTAAAACAATTTAAAAAAAAAAAAGATAAATAAATGATTCAAACAAATGGAGTATTAAATAAGGTCTTATACAACGGTTTGAGTGTTTTTTTTTTGCTCAGGAACATGCCACGTATCACTTAATCACTTGTTTAGGGGTCTAGCAATTACTTCTTCCATCTCATTCATTTATTTATCTTTAATATTCTTTGTGAGGCGTATTTTATTTAAAAACAAACAAATGAAGAGGGAGTATTATAACGATTATAAGATGAGGAAGGGGCGAGTGAAACTATTAAGAAAGACTTCAGAAATTTATCAAAATCTTAGAGGATTGAAGAACGTTACTAACCAACATGATTATGCAAACGAAATCACAAGACGTATTGTCTTCAAACAACTACTCCCTCCGTCCCGGTCATTTATTTACCTTTACTTTTGGCACAATTATTAAGGAAATAGTAGAACATCATTTATGGTTGTACTTGATAGATGAAAAGTGGATAATAGTTTAATTGGGTGATCAAGTTACTCATAGAGTACCTTTCTAATATAGAAAGCTAAACAAATGATTGAGACATCCTAAAATGAAAATGGTAAACAAATGACCGGAATGGAAGAAGTATGTAATAGGAGATGTTAAAGGGTTTATAAGTAGAGATATTAATATTCACACAAATTCTCGGTTTGCTTCTCACAAAAAAACAAGTTACGGCTTTCCATCAGCCTTTTCGTGAGAGACAATTCAACTTGTTTTTATTGAAAATGAATATGTCCGTTTACTATGAGACTGAGGGAGTGAGGGGTAATATCCAAGTGTAAACAACTAAACAACATAGTGACCACATTCATTCTACTACCTACTTTATTGGAGCCTTGGAGGTACTCCTAATCAATCAATCTAACATTTCATAATCATTTCATCAATTTCATTAATCATCTAAATTCAACTCCTATATTCCCCTAATTTCTCAATTCCCCCAATTTCCCTTCATAAACCCTAATTTCCCCTGATTACTAGCCGATTTCACTCACTGGTAATTAATCACTCCATTTTTTCTGCTATCTTAAGGATTTATTAACAATTCCCAACACTTGTATCATTTGTTTTCGCATGATTATATTGTCTTCTAATTGCCTGTAATTTTTTGTTCTTCAAAATGATATGTAATAAAGTCGCCGTCTTTGACTTTCCCCATTTCTATTTGTTTTTTGGCTTCTTTTTGCTTGTATTTGACTTTATTGATGAAATTGGGATCAATTGAGACTCCAATTTATGATTAATTTTATTAAAAGCATAATTTTTTAAAGAAAGTTTTAATTTTTTGAGGGTGTGAGCTGATTTTTATGTAGTTTGGATGCTGAGCTTTATTGGGCAAATTGTCTCAAATTGTATTTTTGTGTTTTTAAAGTTAGGGTTTTTAATTTTTAATTTAGAAAAATGAAAACTTTGAATTTGTGGCAACAAAAAAAATGGTAGTTTTTGTAATAGAGCTCAAAAGAACCATGATTGGAAGGTTTTAGCTTTGCTAGGAAGTTTGAACTATGAATCTGTTCTTATGAAACAACTGGTAAATGATACTCCATGTCTTGCAAATTAGGGTTGTGTAGACTGTAAATGGATACGGCGTCTTTCGTATTTGTGGAAAGTTGTATTTTATTATAGTATTGCAGTTTAGATTAAGTAATGGATCATAATAGTAGCAGACTAGCATAGTGTTTGTCAACACGGTACTTTTGAGACGGAAAATAATTTGGGGTGGCTAACATCAACAACTAGAATGAACTGTTGTTAGTGTTTCGTTGACCATTATTTTATTTGGTTAAGGTTACATTATTTGTTATGAAATGGTAGCTTATGTTTGGGGTGACTAACATGAACAATCGAAATGAATTGTTGTTAGTGTTTCTTTGATCATTACTCGTATTGGTTAGTGTTATGCGGTTTATTACGAAATGGTAGCTTAGTTGTGGATGATATGTAAGGCGAGTTTGGTTGTCGAATTAATTTGAGCTCATGGTGTAGTAATTGTAGTTTTTGAAGATGTCAACTCCTTCAAGGAAAAGGCTCATGAGAGATTTTAAGAGGTTGCAACAAGACCCACCTGCTGGCATTAGTGGAGCACCCCAAGATAATAACATCATGCTTTGGAATGCTGTAATATTTGGGTATATATACTGCATAAATCGTCACTCTTTACATTTATTGGTTATGAGTTGTGGCCATTCACGCAGATAAACTGTTTTGACTATCTCTGTGGTTTAACTTTGGCAGCCCTGATGATACTCCATGGGACGGAGGTGAGTGATTTTAAGAACAGTTTGTCAATTTCTCTATGTCCCTTTCTGAGTTGTATGTATTCGTTACTTTCTTTTTAGGTGGTGGGAGAAGTGTTAAGAGGTCTCTTGCTCTGAAGTGTCGGCCTTTTTATTTTGTTACAAATTTGTAGGATGGCAGGGCGCACTAGTGTTTTGAATTCTACTTGGCAGGGACGGTACTTATTCAGGGGAACTTATTATATTTATTATGTACGACATTTGTAAAGAGAGCTATGTAGATTCTTTTGACGAAGTTATGCATCTCTCATTTGGTGGTTGACTGGTTGATGTAGACTGTAGAGTGATGTTTGTGCATGAAAATTTATGAGAATATCATAATCTTCTGCTTGCATGTAACCTTGTGTTTGGCCAACTAAAATTACCAGGTACGTTTAAGTTGACCCTTCAGTTTTCAGAGGATTATCCAAATAAGCCACCCACAGTCCGTTTTGTTTCACGAATGTTCCATCCTAATAGTAAGTACTCGTGAATCTTTGTATCGTTTCATGAATAATTGTTTACGTACTGCTATTTGTTCTTGGCAATAGCTTCACATTTACCTCTATCTAGTTTATGCTGATGGAAGTATCTGCTTGGATATTCTTCAAAATCAATGGAGTCCGATCTATGATGTTGCAGCTATTCTGACATCCATACAGGTTAGTTTCAGCATGATGTGTGTAAATCCATTCTCTTCAAGTGTTCTGTGCTTGTTCTTGCAGTGTCCTAAACTTCTTTTACCCAATACATTTTCTGGCTGGATGATTTACCATCGCCTTCTTTTCAACGCCTTCATAGAATCAGCCCAGAATCTGTTTTTCTGCTGTAATGTTTTGGCAATTTGGCCTATAGTGGAATCCAAATGTATACGACCTTTTCTTCAAGTGGATAAATGAAAGAGTTTAACTTGATCCCGCTGGCTACTTTAGACATGTAGTTCGTAATTCTTTTGGTTTAATCGACTATTATCTAAACCTACAAACAGTTAAGGCCTTGTTGGGATTAACAACAATGGAAGTCGTGGAGGAGGTAGTGATGAACTGATAATGGTGGAGAGAACTGGGTAATAGTTACCTTACCTACGCCTGTGACCTCTCCCCAGGGCCTAGGATTATGCGAACGGGAGTAATAATTCCCCTTCCAGCCCTCTCCATTCTCCACCACTACCGCTTCTCTCCTTCCCTTTGATTTGAATTCTGGTCCCTTATCTGATCAAGCCTAGTAATTCTACTTTTAGCCACTTACGAAGCATACTTGAGACATTCGTGGCAAGTTACGTTGCTGCCTTGCTGGTAGAAAGCCCATCAATGCCTTAACCTTACAAATACATCTAAGGCTATTAAAGTACCAATTATTCCATCTCCACTTGGGATTAAATTTTTTAATAAAGGTATCTGTTAATTTGACAATTTGAGTTTTGTTTTGCTTACTGGTGCAGTCGTTGCTCTGTGATCCAAACCCAAGCTCTCCCGCTAATTCAGAGGCTGCCAGGCTGTTCAGTGAGAACAAGCGGGAATATAACAAAAGAGTGAAAGAAACTGTGGAGGCAAGTTGGACAGCAGACTGACTATGTTCAGAAGCATTCTCGAAGTGCCAAGGCGCATTGCTGTGACCTCTACTTTCTTTATATATATATATAAATGTTTATGAACCATTTGTGTAATTTGATTTCGTCTTCGTGTATCATAGTGTAAACATTTGGTTTGGTTTCTGTAGATGAATGATTAAAACGATGGCCGTGCTTTTGTAAGAATGTGAGACGCTTTGTTTGATCCAAGACCAGTTATTGGCGTCAATTTATTGCAAGAATTTGTACAGGACATGACCGTTGTGCATTCTGAAGGATGCTTTTTGTGCTGCTAATTCGTACTTCCTCATCTTTTACCTTGGCAGCAGGACTAAGGTAAGTCTGTGTGTACATCTGAACCTCCGTGCAGTCGTGCCAATGATTGGCAGGCGGCCTTGAAACATTGGGAGCGTGTTGTTTACATTCTAACCTCGTATCGACGTATCATACCCTTCATTTCTCCTCATAAAACCCACTTGTACTCCGTATACGCCAGATTGAAATTCATTCAACAATTGGAAGGAAAAGATCCTGTACCTCCCCATCTCTCCCTCATCCCCTCTGTCATTTGCGTCCTGCTTTAGTTTTATACAAATTCTTACTTGTGACGCGTCAAATATTACCCACATGGGTAGGTAAAGACAGGATATTTTTTATTTTTTAGGCTGGTCTTATCTACTCACTGCTAATCTGCTATTCTTTACCTGATGAAGGGCGATTTGGTTTTGCTTCGTCAGGAAAAGCTTCTCCAGGACGGTGAATATGATCTTTCAAACCGCGCTTCGTCAGGAAAAGCACATCAGAATGTAGTGTGTCGAATGTATGTAAATTGCAGGCTTCATTGTTCCCATTCAATTGCAAGATTTTTTTTTTGTAATGCATGTTCTATCCTAGCTACTTATGATTTTAAGGTCGTGTATAGGTTGGTCTAGTGCTAAGAGGCCTGGACGCGAGTTTTATATATTTGTATGATAAATATTGTACTTCTACATCTTTCATTTAAATCAATCGATATCTCCCACAACTCAACCATTTCCTTTCCGTTCTAATGATATAATTTTCCATGACTCTACGACCACGCTCATAAAGCATAATGTATTAGGGTTCGACGCAGATATAATGTAAAACTTACCACTAATAACATCGATACATAAAACCATAAAACTGTCTTAGCATTTCTGAACCACCTTGATAACAATATGATATAGTATCTCACTTGAGAATTGAGAAAGAACTGAGTACCAATTAGTCAGCAAACAACTAATCCTGTTTAAAGCTTAATTGACGCACTGCAACACCCAAATTCCTAAGAATGAACATTAAAGTTAAGGAGCTGGAAAGGATTAATCAAGAATCCGAAAGCATTTTGTCGTCCCACAGTCCTTGGAGGAGCCACAGCCGCAGGTAAAGTTGGGCGTACATTAGGAGGAACTGGTTTGTCGGGTGAATATCCAGAAATACAGAGATTACCAGATTCATCTTGTTCCCAGTATACTTCCACCATTACGCCATTTGGATTCTCAGCATTCTCTGTTCCCGGAATTTCATTCTCTGTTCCTGGAATTCTCACATACCTAGCTCCCACTGGTATCTGCATCCACATAAAAATAACCGTTTATCTTTTTTAATCTAAAAGAAAGCTGATCGTTTCAAGTTACTGAACTTTCTATGCTTTGTGTATTGTTACATAGCATAGTGTTCCATTTTAAGGACTCGGTTTTCATTAAGGTTTTTCGGGGAGCAATATCTTTGCGTTTATATTCACAGGAATAAAAGGGTATGAACAGCTCAGATGGACATTTCTGCATTTACATGATTCAGACAGTTTCATGTAACAGACTTAGAAAATAAATGACTTGCCTTCAGTGAAGTCCCTGATGTTAGATTAAGAATGACAAAACGCCCCTCAGACGTAGAAGTTTCTAACTCTGCCTTCCTCGCGATGTCCAGGAATGCTTTTTCCAGAGTGGTCAGCCCGAGTTGGATGTCTGCCACCCCAAATTGTGTTTGCCTATCCTGGAATTCTTCTAGCATTGTCTGACAGAAGAAAACATCTTATACAAGGATTTTTGACGAGATAATTAGTAGAGACGTGAAACGACAGACTTAATAATCTATCACCTTCAGCAGGCCTTCTTTCTGACGAGGAATTATGAATTTAAGAAAAGCATCCCTCTCCTTCCTTGGCGAAACTTCCAAATGCTGTAAAAAAGTTACTTGAGTTCCTTCACTATTATACAAGGATTTCCATAAGTAAACAAACGATCAAGGGAAATGTTTTCACTGACACTTAACCTGTCTAAAGAACCCTTTTACAGTCTCAATATTAGCAGAATTTTGTGCTGAATCTCCATCAGAGAAGCTCAAGTTAATAACAAAACCAGTTCCAAACCGTGATTTCAATCCCATTGAGGTCCCAATGCAGCGCAGCCTCCCCTTCGCCATGATCCCTATGCGATCCCCCAAGACATCAGCTTCTTCCATTGAGTGTGTTGTAAGAATAATGGTTCTTCCTCTTTTAGCATTTTCTATTATGTCCCATACATGCCTCCGACTTACTGCATCCATACCGGTAGTCTGCAATTCGTATGAATTTGTTATAAAGACATGCTCATATTAGGTTCCGACTTTATTAATGTTTTGCTGATAATAGTTTACATTACCGGTTCATCCAAAATGATTAATTTCGGGTCACCAAGGAGAGTAGATGCAAAACTAAGGCGGCGCCTCATTTCTCCACTGTAACTACCTGCCCTTGCTTTAGCTGAATCTAATAGTCTCACTTCTTGCAATGATTTCTGAACAGCCTGGAAGGAAATATGAAAGCTTAAGGAATCCAATCCGAAATACAAATATCATAAAGTGGCTATTGAAACAATGCAATTGAAGCGAGACTGTTTCACAAGGAACCATGTTCAAGAACCATCGAGAATAATCAGCCATTTTGCTTTATTCTATCAAATTCTAGACGGATGGTAATCTATCGGCCTCATTGAAATGCACAATAGTGACAAGGGAATATAAAGTTTAAGCAGTGGGGGCATTGAGGTGGCGCTAACATAACACACTCTTAAAACATCAGGGAAAACTGATTACTGTCGAGCAGTCGAGATCTAGTACATACTTGTTTGATGGATGCAGGTTGCAGACCTTTGATGTTGGCAAAAAGCTGAAGATGCTCTTCACCAGTTAAAACATTCCAGAGGATGTCAAACTAACAAAATCAGATTATTTGCATTAGAGTCCATCTTTTTTTTTTACACATACTAATACGCGAGTTGAGAGCTACTGTACCTGGG